>JAQZBX010037821.1:0-23640 GCA_029593785.1 Cabassous unicinctus | reverse complement strand
CGATGCCGTGAGGGAGCGGCTTACTATCCCCATTGTACAGATGCAGAAACTGAGGCCACGCGGCCAGTGAGAGGCAGGATGGGGATGTAAGTGGGGATTCACCTGCTCAGCCATGACACTGGATGGTCTGAGTCTGAGTCTACTGAGTGCCATTTAGCGATGAAGTAACTGAGGCCCAGAGAAGAAAGCACAAAGAAAGCTGAGGACAGCGGTTAGGCCAGAACCAGGCCTCCTGACTACATTTGCCAATAGGTTTCCTAGTCTGCCTTGTTAAAAAAAAGAATTCCTATCATGAAGAGTCTTTGTGGAAAACCTAGAAAACACAGATGAACAAAAAGACAAAAATCACCATTTCACCACTCACAGGGAGACATTAATCACAGTTTGGTGTAATCCCCACCCACATTTCTCCTGTACACACGCCTGTGTGTGTAATGTGTAGCTGGAGATCTGGGATGAATGCCGTAACCAGGTTTTATTATAAGCAGGCCTTGCTTTGAATGTTCTTTGTGATTATTTTTCTCCTTAATATCATCTCTAAATGTCGAATATAATCTCTAAATGTTTCCTGAGTACCTACTTCGTGCCAGGCCCTCTGGTGGTGGGGAGACCAAGGACACCCCCCAAAGGAACTTCCAGCCAACAAAGGTACAGAGGAAGTGCCAACTCATTTCAGACTATAACCCCAGGGTCACGGTCAGCAGCTTCAGCTGTTAGAGGGCAGATTTAGAAAGGAGGGCTCCTAAGTTTATGTGCCTCAGTTTTAACCTGCACACTAAAACTGGGTGACATCTTACAGAATAGAGAGAAGGACCCTATCACTCCCAAGGGACAAGCAAACAGCTGGTCACCCTGGCCTAGGGGGCTTAGGTGGAGGGGACACCAAAGAGGCCTTCCCTCTCATCCCAGACCCAACTATCCTTGTATCCTGCTGAAAAATTATTTCCCCAGTTTTTTTCTCTCAAAACCTTACTCATCCTTCAAGGCCCTGCTCAAATGCTACCTCCTCCAGGAAGCCTTCTAGGATGTTCACAGTTCCTTCCCTGCCACACCTCCCTCCCTGACAACTTGTCCAGCTTTGAGTCTTATCTGCCTCTGTCTCCTGGCCCAGCTGGGGTCCCCATGTACAGCAGAAATGTAGCAGTGGTGGCCACACTGCTGACTTGCCTGTGGGCCCTGCCCTGCGAGTCCGTGCTGGGGATGTGGCAGGCCAATCCCCCAGCTGCCTGGTCCTGGGAGTGGAATACAGATTTTCAAAAGGAAGCCAGCCAAAAAAAAAGTTCTAATTAAAGCATTTCTAATAAGCTGGCCTTGCCAAACCCAATTGTTTCTGATATTCCTCTTGGGTGAAGTAATCTTAAAAAAGAGAGAGAGAGTGAGAGAATGAAGGAAGTGCATGTATTATTAAAAGTGGCAGAAAATACCCACAGCTGAGAGGAAGGTGGAGCCTGCTCACTGGGGGAGCTGTCCCTGCCCAGGAAAGGGCCTACTGGGCATTCAGAGCCAGGTGTGGAGTGGCCTCTCCGCCCCAGGAGAGTGCAAGAGTGTGTGCATGTATGTCTTAGACATCGACGTGCAGGAAAACAGCATTTTTATAGCTTTAGCATTTAAACGGCAGGAGCAAAGACAAGGGCTGTAAAACCTGCCATTTGATTTATAAATCTGCCTCAAATACCTAGAGAGTTTACAGAGAACACGGGAGAAGGAGGATATGAACCCTAGGATGGGAGACAGAACATCTGGGCTCTGCCAGCAACGCACTGCGGGCCCTTGGGAAGCTCCTCCTTCCTTCTTGTATCTCAGTTTCCTCACCTGAAAGCAGGACCTTGACCCAGATAATTCAAGTCCCTTCCTCTGGCTCTAACGTGCCTGAGGTCAAATGCTGCACCTTGGCATTTTACTGTATGAAGCCGGTCACTTCAAACCCTGCCAAGTGTCTGGGTGAGGCCAGTCATATTTTCTCTGGGGCCCTGGGGTCACTCACCCAACGATAAGCTTAGCTGGTAAGCACATGGCCTCTGCTCATCACCCCACCTGCACTTCTACAGCTTTTCAGAGTTTACAAAGAGCTTTCACTTACATGGCATCCTGGAGGCTCAGGGCTGAGAGGGAGCCACGGCTCAGAGATGGGAAGCAACTCGCTGGGACCCTCATGGGGTACTGGATTGCACCCTTCTCCATGTCGCACCTTCACCGAGGGCACGCAGGAGGTCTGCATCTGTCACCGTGCCCATCCCCGGAGCACCCCGTGTGACCTCCTGCATTTCCCCCAATAGTCCTATTTCCAGATGGCTTTTGCAAAAATATTTTCAAACAAGTCATATTAGCAAGATGTTAGAAATGTGATTGGAAAGAAATGTTTTTCTCATTTGGAAAGACCACCCAGTGCCTCAAAGGGAAGCTGTCCCCGGGCATGAGAGGTTTCCTGGCGATGGATGGGCAGTTGGAATGCCGGCCCTGGCGGGCTGAGCCACACATGCAGATTTATGCAGGCTGATATGAGATAATTAAAAACCAGCTGGCAATGCAATCAGGGCGGCCCAGATGCCGGAGGGGACCAGGGAGCTCTCGGGGGAGCAAAGGGCAGCGCTGTGTGTCGGGCTTGCAGGGGTGACAAGGGTGGGCATGGAGACCTGAGCCCACTCCACAGGCGTGTTGGGCACTACTAGCTGGGAGCTCTGGGGCCTGCACGGGCAGTGAGGGAGGGAAGCGTGTGCACTTCCTGCCTCTGAGGTTTGGGTGGTGGAGGAAAGTAGCAGTGGGGCAGGGAGGCTGGGTCCTGTGACCGTTCCAGGTCCGCGTTGCAGCTGGCAGCCCCACCACCCATCTGGGTACCGTGGAGTCTGGAAGTAGTCCTTGAACACACTCTTCCTCGCCCTCATCCATTCTACCTAGATGTTTTCCTTTTTACTCCCACTGCCCTAGTGCTTGCTGAATTGTCAACCAACCTCCTGAGCAGCCAGCAAGCTGCTCCTTCCATGCACCCACGGCAAGCATCTATCTCAGCAGCCGCAGGTTGCCCCCACCCCCAGGATGAGGTCCCAAGGCCTCGACAGGTGCAGGCCCTGCTGAGCTGGCCTGAGCTTCCCTCTCTGCCACCAGAGCCCCAGAGCCTTCAGCCCAGCATCTAGGTGGAAACAGAATTTCCAAGCTTAGCTGGGGCAGGAGGCCGAAAGGGGCCAGGAAAGAAACGGGCCAAGGAGTTGGTAGGACACTGCCTCTGGCCCTCCCTGGCTACACGGCATGAGGCAGGTTCCCGCGTCTCCCTGAGCCTCAGTGAGAAATGTGTTCTCTTCTCGGGGCTGCTAGGGGCTGGACTCCAAGAAACTGGACTCCCACAGTGGGCTCACGTACCCCAAAGCAACGGGAACATTCGGCAAGGCCCTACAGCTAGCCAGAGGCGGAGCCAGGGCTTAAACCTGGGTCTCCTGGGCCCCAGAGCCCAGGGCTCTTTCCACCCCCCTCCCACCCCCATGCTCGAGAACCACCAGGTCACCGTGCATGGAGTCCAGAAGAGGGACTTGGAGATGGCAGGAGCTGGGGCACATTTTCCCAGTAATTTTGAATAAAGGGAAATGCCATCTACTATTCGTCAGTGTCTCAACGGCTCCCGCTTTCATCCTGCAAGGCAGCTGCACATTTTAAAGTTCCCTGTTCTTGTTTAGTTCCCTGCAAAGAGTGTGTGAGGAGCTCATTGTTTTGCCTACAGCAGCAGCTCCTAATTGTGGTATTTCCTTTAAACCTTTCAGAAGGAGAAAACATGCTGCACACTAATTGAGCAGAAGTTCATTTTTCCTGAGTACCTCCCTGAAAGGACACACACTTCCAAGGACACGAAACCCTCCCTGCAGCAAGCACAGGGGCAAGAGGACCCTCCTCCCACCCATCTCAGGTAGACTCGAAGGCTGCAGAAAACAGGGTTTAGCTGGAAGCCAGAAGGCAGGCAAGCATCTTCCCCTCTCCTGGCCTCAGTTTCTCCGCTTGCATTGGACCAGATGATCGGAAAGGCCCCAGAGCTGCTGCCCTGGCTTGCTGCACAAGTGCGTCCCTGTGAGGTGATAACAAAAGACCAGAAACAAGCTCTGGTGAAAAAGTGTATTTGACTCATCATGTCTGGAGACGTGAAGGGAAAGCTAGAGAGGCAGCATGATGGTGAGCAGGACAAAAGGGAACGCCTGTGGAGGGGGTCACCGTCCCATGTCTGCTGATGAGGAATGGGGAGATCAGAGAGGACAAGTGACTAATCCAAGGTAGCACAGCCAGGACTGAGTTGAAGTCTCAGTCATGGGAACTGAGGATTCTCTCTAGTTGCAGCTAGCAAAAAGTATGAATTCCCACCACTGTAAAGGAGAGTGGATGTGGGACGTAACAAGAGATTTCTACAGCAAACCCAGACAATCCACAAGCCTTTGGGCCTGACAGAGCTCTTTCCCCAGCAACCCATGGCTCTCCAAGTCTATAAAGAAGATGGCAAGCTACCACTAATTGAGCACTTACTGTAAGTCGGGCACATTGTCTCTTTGTTAATACAGAGACCCATTTTACAGATGAGGAAGCCGAGGCTCAGAGAGGTACAGTCCCTTTGCCCAAGACCACCTGGCTGGTAAGTGACGGAGTTAGGGTTCAAGAGCCTGGGCTGGACTGGTCCAGAGCCCGTGTCGTCACTGCTGCACAGAGCTGCCTCTATCTATCCTGGGTGGGTCATGCTGGGGTAGACTGGAAATTACACTGGGAAGTAGGAGGCTTCCTCCCCTCCAGCGTGGCTCTTCCCTCAGTATGAAGAGCTCCTGACCCTCCCAATGCCAACTGCTTGTCAGATCCTCCCCCCACCCCCCCAGGCAGAACTGCCCATCCCCACCCCGAGCCCACCGCTGTGACAGCACCTGTTGCCACTGGTCAGTCCCCCATGCCCATCAGTCTGGCCCCCACTTCTTTCTGCTAATTTTCTCCCCCTCCAGGCCTCACGGGCACCTGGCTGCTCAGAGAGGCAGATGATCCCAGGCAGACGGCCGGGAACCCAAGGCCTCTCTGATCAGGGGGAGGCAGTTAGAGGGGACGTGAGGCAGATGTGACCCTGGGCTGCACATGCCCGCCATCCGTGTAGCTCTGCCCTGGAGAGGCTTTGCCACCCCCTCTGGGGCAGGGCTGGGCAAAGGGAAGTGGCTGGCTGCAGCCCAGGCATTCTGGGTCAGGAGGGCATGCTGTGCAGGGGACCTGGCTGCAGCCACCACGAGGCCGTTTAGAGTTTGGAGCCTCAGATGCTGACCCAACAAGGAGGTGCTCCGAGCAGAGGGAAGGGGAGCCTGTGCCGAGCAGCCTTCCCTCATCCTCCCCCTCCCACCCTGCAAACCTTTATTATTTCTTGCTCCTGGCTGTCAGCGGCAACAAACTAAGATTAATCACTCTCCCTGCCTGCCCAGACCCAGACCTGCCTACTGTTTGAAAACTCTTTCACTATATAATCAACAAGGGGAGAAGAGAATAAAGAAATACAACTCTAACTGAAATGTGTCCTCAGCCATGCAGCCCAGGAGCTCTCACCAGCTCCCGTACACTCACCCACCCTCTGCTGGAGCCTCAAGCGGCGTTTGCTGGGTGAAGCCTGCAGGCTCCAAGCAGGGTACACACGGGCTGTCACTAATCAATTAGAAGCACAGGAGGCATGCTCTTGACAAACTGTCCTGCCCCCTCCTCCCCTACCTGGAGAAGGATATGGGGCTTCCAGGACCTAATCGTGGAACTCTTAATCTGGAAGCAAACTCACAGATCAAGTCCCAAACCCTCATCTTATAGACGCAAGGGGGAAAGACACTTTTCCGCGTCACCTAGCGCAGCACAGGCACAGCCTGAACTCGCCCCCAGGCCTTTTGACTCTGCCTGGTACTCTGTCCACTCTGCTGCTTCCAGGGAAATTTCCAGAGGAGGGGCAGAGAGCAGGTGCCAAGCACCTGCCGTGTGCCAGGTGCCTGGGCGGGGTTTATCTGCTGAGCCACATTACTTCTTACAACCTTGAGAGTGGTCTACTTCCCTGTTTTCCAGGCAATGCTCAGAGAGGTAAAGTAACTTGCCTAGCATCACACAGCTGGTAAAAGATGGAGTCAGGATTTGAACCCAGGCCTCTGTAACCACAGATTGGTTTTTCCTCTACATCTTGAAAAGGGGCGCCCTGGATCTCCTGGGATATCTGTCCAAATGCTGCTGCCTCCTGACCTCTGACAACAGGACCCAGCACCCTTGGGCTGTGCTAGCTCAAGTGGCGTTTGTGTGGGCATGTGGGAGGGGTGGGGGCAAAGGGAGGCAGAAGCTGTGTTCCTTCCTCAGCAATGGTCACGGTGCACCCTAATTCACAAATGGTTCCAGAATACAGCTGAGAACATCACTGCAGCCTGCTCAAAACCTACAGCGCCTCGCCATCACTCTGCAGGAGAAAAAGTCCAAATTCCCTCGCCCGGCCATTAGGGCTGCACCTCAGCACAGGTAAATGTGTTATTTGCTGTTCTTATCCAGGCTCGGCATTCCCTGCCTCTGGGTCCCTCTGCCTGGACTGCCTCCTCTTCCCTGTGCTCAGAACCTCCTCACCCTCCAAAGAGCCCGTCTTCTTGCTCCTCCTTTCTCGGCCCTGAGCACTTCCAACGCCAGGTGGTCCTAAACCTTTTCTCCTCCCCTCCCCCGTGAGGCTGAGAGCTCCCTAAGGAAGGCTCCAGGGTGGCCAAGCTTGGGCAGCACAAGACAGAAACAGGAGACCCCACACCGCTCCCCGAGGTCACACCCGGGGCCTTGTCTGGGAGGATGCTGTGCAGCCTGCCTTTGGCGATTTGAAAGCCAAAGACCCCTTTGGGAGGGCTCGATGGGGCCATTCCCCCACCTTGTCAAAGGCACAGTGGCCACGCTGGCTGCGGCTTCCCGCCGAGGCCCCTCGAGGGCCACTCCGCTTTCCCCCAGTCGCACACCCGCCAGTCTTTGAAGTACTGCTTCCCTCATCTGGTCTAGATTCCTTTGTAAAAACTCATGAAACTAGAACTTGGGAAGAGTCATTCGTAGTCCAAAGTGCCTGAAGAACTCTTTTAATGAGATTTTTCAAGACTTTTCATTCCCTTTCCAGAGACTGGAAACTGTTAGAACTTAGTATTTTTTTTAATTTTTTTTTTTTTGCCAATTTCTAAAGACTCAACCCTTTGCTTCCTTGAGGCTGGAGTGACTGTACTTAGGGGTAGTGCTCGGTGCCGGGGCCGATGTGTGCAATGGAGGCCAGGGGGGAGCTGAAGCACACTGAGACCACGCTGGGGCGGCTGGTGCAGAGCCAGCCCCGCGGCCAGGGACTGGGGTGGGGTGGGGCAAGGATGTGCTCAAAAGCAATCGGGCAGGGGCCGTCAAGGCCTTCACAGGTGAAGGGCAACCCTGGGGTGGGGCGTGCAGGGAATCTCGGGGAGCCTGGCTGGGTGGGCGGCAGTGTGGGCCGGGCCGGAGATGGGCCTGGAGACCCATCCGGTCCCCACAGTGGGAAGCGGTTGCCATCTAAAATGGTGTGGCCAACTGCCAGCGGGGGAGCCTTAGGCCACTCCTGCATCCCCTCTGGGACTCAGTTTCCCCTTCTGTAATGCGAAGGGGTTGGGCCAGATTGGACTCTGAGCCGGGTTTGACTTTGGAGGCCCTGAGTGCATGTCAGGAAAGCTGGGAGGTGGGCAGTCACTGGCTCTGCTGCGGACTCGGGCAGGTCACTCAGCTTCCTCTCCCCTAAGAAGGGGAAGAGGATGTGAATCCTGCGCTCGATACCCTGAGGGGCTTTCTTAATGCACACGTGGGCCTTATAAACTGTAAAGTGCAGTTGCTAGTGGAGAGGGAGGGTCGGGTGGAAGTGGGGCCCAAGCATAAGGGTGGGTGCCGAGTGTAGGACGTTGGAGAGTAGACTCCTGCAGCTTAAGATGCCCTTTAAACATCCCTGCCCGGGGACTTCCTCGTCTCTCTTTAAGGCTCACGGCAGCCTCTCCCTGGCAGCAACTCCTGAGCTCCACAGCAGGGACTGTCCACGCTCTGCCAACCCTGGGCCCCCGAGGCCTGCTATGCAGCCCTGCATGCCACAGGGCTTCATCTCCGTGATGCCCAGCCCAGCGCCTGGTACAGAGGGCTCTGGTAGACGTCTGCCGAGGGGAGGATGGAAGGCTGGACTCCCCCAAATCCCTTCTCCACCCAGGACAGCCTCCCACCAGGACCTCTCAGTTCCAAGGCCCTCTGAAATTGGCCAGAGGCTGAGCAGCAGCATAGCTGGAATTCCGATGTCCTGATTGCATTGCACGGGAATGCCATTCCCCACCCGCCCCCACCAGGCAGGCCCAGAGTGTCAGAGTGCCTGCTCCTCAGGTGGTGGCTGGGGCTTGCCCCGAGCAGCGAGGAAGCAGCGAGGACACTCGGTCCAGGGGCAGATCCATTTGTGGTCAAGGTAGCTGATGCCACAGTGCTCCCCTGGTGGCAGCCTGGCCCATCCAGCCACAGGAGGGCCTAGACCACCTCCCCGGGTCTGGGCTTCTTCAAGGGAAAGCCAACTAGGTAACACCCCCATCTGGCCTTTAGGGGGTGATCTAATGGCTCTGGACAAGGATGCAACACTAAACGCTCCTCTCAGAGTCCCCACTGGAAGAAACCAGTCACCCAAACCACAGCTCCTGATAATTCAATCTGACTGGGTGGGTGAAAGGAGTCAAATCCCAGGCCTGATTTAAGTGTTCTTATTTGGGTTCTGGCAAAGGCTCCTGAGTAGTCTCCCCCACCTTATAAACTGGGAGAGGTGGGCAATGGAGTCAGAGCCTTCTGAGGACAAAGGGTGGCTGAGACCACAGATAGGGACAACCTGAGGAGTCAGAGACCCCTCGGTGTCAGAGGTGGAGACTCTCTTAGCAACTATCTAGTCTGAACTCTCAGTGGGCAGATGTGGACACTCAGGCCCAGAGAGGGGAAGGCACTTGCCCAAGGTCACACAGTACTGGCTTTCAATCAACCTGCAGGGCTGACCCAAGAAATTAGAAGCAGGATAGGAATAATACAAGTTAAGGTTTGCACTGCCCTGGTTCAGTTAGATGTGTTCTGTTTGTAAGCTCATCGCCACCAACAGTGCACAGATGAACACATGGAGGCTCACGGAGGTGCAGTGACTGGCTGAGGCCACGAGCCAGCAGGGAGTGAAGCTTTTTCCACTGCACACAGCCGGCACTTCCAGGCCCCTGGACCATTGCCCACTGGTACAAGAAAAGAATCAAGAATGCAAGAGGACGTGCTGTCCATCCCTCGTGAGTGGTCCTGCTCCCTAGAGGATAGCACAAACCAGGGGTGCAAAGGGGACGCCGCTCCTGGGACTCTGATGGAAATGCTCTTCTGGAGACGCACTCCTGAGGTCGCATCGGGCCTGTTTAACTGAGAGCACTTTGCACGGGGGACTGCAGGATCCTGCAGGATATTACAGGTATAATTACTTCTGCAACTGGTCAGAGATTGCTCGCGTGCTCCCTGGATGGTCCTCAGCCCTGATGCATCCTGGGTTCTCGACAGGCCTAGGGCAGGGGCTCGGCACTCCCCCAGTGAATGACTGGGAAGCTCGAGTAGCGCGAACAGCCAGGCTAGGCATGGGGAGCTCTGTCCCCTCTGTGTATTCCGTCCTTCACCGAAGCCCCAGACAATGGGGATTGCAGGAGGAATGAGACTCACTGAGGCACTCACAGACTGACAGGAGACTATGACAGTGTCTCAGAGGGTCTCTGCAGAGGCTGAGGATGCCCAGTGGGTGGACAGGCTGCCTCCATCTGCACAGCAGAGCTGGTGACATCTGAGTCCCGTCTCTGACACCACCTGCTTCCTTTACCTAGCTCAACTCAGAAGGGTGAACTTCACCTTGATGCGGGAAAGTGGCAATCAGAAAGCATCTCTCATTGGCACCTGGGCGGCAGCAAGGTTATCTCTGGGCCATGAGGGAGGGCTGGCTGAGCTGCACAGAACAGCGGGGAGCCAAGGACCCCGAGGCCCCTGTCGGCAGGGCCGGTGGTGTGTGCCTCTTCTCCTGCCACATTCTCCTCAATCCAATTACAGGCCCTCTGGTTTGGGCCACCTCCAGCCCAGCCTCCTGACTGAGCTGTGGTTTAGCATATTGAATTTTCCTCAGCTGCAATTGCCCCACCTGATTCTTTAAGCCGTCAGGTCTGATGGGGACAATGAAGGATGCTGCTGCTAGCAGCTCTGGGAACAGCTGTATTTCTGCTTCCTTGTGTCCTGAGTGCCCTCCCAGCCTCTGTGTGCACACCCCTTAATTCTGAGACAGCTCTCATTCTCAGAGCTTGAAAACTTTTCCTCTCACTGATCTGGAATCTGCCTGCCTGGGGACGCCGGTCCCCTCCACCCCAGGTAGTCCTTGAGAGACTGGTGGTCCCTGCATGCCTCTCTTCTCCAGGTGGCCTCCCCAGGGCCTGGGTCCCGCCCAATCTCTGCCCGTTCTCACTGCCCTCACCCACATCCCACGGTTTGTGACTGTTCCTCTCAGGTCAGAGCCCAGCAGACAGGGTGGGTCAGTCCTGAGCAGAGAATGCAGGCCAGTGTCACCGTCGTGGCTGCACCGATCCTGTCATCCACCCAGCTGGCACCTATCTAGGCTCTTCTGACACCCACAGCCCAGCAGGCTCTCTCCAATCACATGGCCTCTGATGAGGGTGAGTAGATGAGGAAGCCAGAAGGAAGGTCAGCGTGGGACGGAGGGTCGGGGTTTATATCCCAATTCTGTCACTAACTGTGTGTGTCTTGGGAGAGCCCTTCTCTCTCTCCAGGCCTCAGTTTTCCCAACTGTAAAATGGGTTTTAGGCGATCTCTTGGGTTCCCACCAAGCAAGAGCCTGAATGCTGAAGCACCCTGCACCAAGCCCTTTTCTTACTTCTGGGCCCACGCATCCTGGCAGCAGTGTCCTGTGGGTCAGGATGACCTGGAAGTTTAGAAGTGGCCACAGGCAGCAGGAATCTTCCCAACTCTACTCAGCAGTCATCACAGTCTTTGTGAGACACAAAAATCACACCTGCCCCAAGAGCAAGCTAGAGCGCGAGGAAAGGCCATTCTCACGGCGGCCACGGGTCAGTGGAGTGTCAGAAGCTGGCCTCGCGCCCTGGCCCTGCCACCAGGGCGGCCCATGGCCCCTCTGAGCCTCCTCTTCCTCATCTGCAAAACAAGGATGAAATGTCCCTCCTCTGAGGACTGCTGTGAGGTCGTGACAGCTACTCTTGGTTTTAATATAAACCCCAGGAAAAGGCCCCTCTTCCTCTGGAGAGGCGGAAACCACCATAAAAACGCCTCTGCAGCCCCGGGGCCTAGGATGAAACTGAAAAAACTGAGGCTTGAAATAACCGAGACTGGCAGGTTTCCCGGGGGACACTGGCGGCTCTCCCCGCCACCGACGGCAGTCGGCCGCAGTGTACGAGGCCCCTGCGGAGAGAGGCACAGGCCGTACTCACTTGAGGGAGAGCGAGTAGTCGTGCCTGCTGGCCTGGCTGTTCCGCACAAGGTAGCTGCACTCCTTGCAGAGCCTCAGCAGGTTCTCGGCGTCGCCTCTGCTGATGGCCCCGTGATACCATCTGCAGGGAAAGCAGAGGGGTCAACGCCTGGTGAGGGAAGTGCTCCCCCAGCCCCGATACCCAGACGGACACTCAGCCCCCTCGGGACCAGCGTCTCGAGCCTCCTGGTTACCAGGCAGACGTGCGCTTATTTGTTGAAGAAGTGTTTCCTGAGTCCTGACCCCAGAGCCTGCACCCTCACACGGCTTACACTCTGTGCCAGTGCAGGGAGTCAGACATGTCAGATAATCAAGCAGCCATGGAGATCGTATGGCCACTCGTAGTGGGCGCTGCTACCCCAAGTAGTGCTCGGGGAAGCCTCTTGGAGAAGGTTACACTTCAGAGTGGAACTGGAGGAGGAGAGGAAGCCACGGGGAACAGAGAGCAGCTGGAAAAGAGCACTGCTGGCAGAGGGCAGGGCAGCAAGTGCAAAGGCCCTGGGGCAGGAGTGTGCCGGGTGCATTCTGAAACAGCCAGGAGGCCATTGTGGCTGGAGGGAGGCAGCTGGGAGGGTGGGGAGTGTGGGGGGAGGCTGGGAGGTGAAGCCCAAGAGGTCATGGGGTAGAGCTGGGTCAGGCAGAGCCTGCTGCACCAGTCAGAACTCCTGATTTCTTAGTTTGAGCAAGACAGGAAGTCACCAGAGGGTGCTGCAAGAGAGACATGTGTTGACCTCCTATGCCATCGGCAGGGCATGCGGGTGGTGCTCATTACTTAGGGCACTGGGCAGGTGGTACAGGATGGAGGCACCATGCTGCTGTCCCATAGATCTATCGCCTGGGCACGCGGGGATTCCAGCACCACTGCCTCTGGATACCATGCGCACCAGAGATGAGCGGCAGGATGGGGAGGGTGGGGGCATGGTAGCTCCCGCCTGACGAAATGGGAAGGAATGCTGATGCTCCAGACTGGGGAAGCAGGAGGGAGAGTGTCAGTGAGAGAGTTAAGACCCTACCATGCCAGTTGGTGGGGTCGATGCAAATGCGTTTCTGCCTACATTATGGTGTCTGGGGGGAAAGCTGGGGGGAAATGGTGAGCAATGGGGCTAGGAAGAGAACCAGCGGTGCTGGAGGGGCAGCAGCCGGCAGCACCCACTCGGAGGGGTGGCAACATGGCAACGTGGCCCCGGTGCTGGCCTGGCTGCTCACTTCCTGGTGGGTTGACACACCACTGAACCAGGAGCTCCCTCTCGAGCGAGAACCATTCCACCCCCATCTTGGGGATGTGATGATTAAAGGAGGTGGCGCAAGGGAAGGGCTGGTGCAGAGCCTGGCATCGGCAGCGACATTGAACCTGCAGGGGCCCTGGAAGGGCAAACAGCTGCGTGGATCATGACTGCAGTCTCCTCCTGTTGTGTAGGCCACACTCTGAATTCCTAGGCGTTAGGGATACACTGCCTTCTGGTACCTGCCCAGGAGTGCCCTGCAAATGGCACGTCTGGGAATTCTGCTAAAGAATTGCTGCTTAGAGAGAAGGCGGCACTGACTCTCACCACACATCCCGCCATTTACGAGGCAGTGCGGGTGATGACATGATTATGTCCCTAAAAAAACACTCCTGGCTTTAGAAAAGTGAGGGCTGGAGAGTCTATTTGAGAGTCCCCACGGGGAGCCCCGACTCCTGTCTGATGGGGATGTGACGGTGTTGCTGGCTGCCCAGGAGATGGCCACTCACAGTGGGCTGGGCTACAAGCTGGACGTCTGGGCATCTGGAGGGAAACTCGCCAAAGGAGAAGGCAGGGGAGTGGGCAGACTGCAGACCCGCCTTCCTGACTTAAGTTATACAGAAAGAAAGCAGAACGTGAAGTTGGGGGTCTGCATGGGTGGCTATATAATTACATTTCCAGAGATACGAAGGCCCAGGTATGCTTTAGAAAGGATCTGTTACAACGACTGGGAGAAATGGACAAAGGCAGAGCCAACTGCACAAATAACAGTTAACAGATTTGGTAAGGCTGCCCTCCAGGAAACTTCCCAGAGTAATACAACCCCAGGGAGCTGACAGAAATGTTGTTTTATAAGGAAAACAAGTTCCAGCCGTTTGAAGCTGAGCCGTCCTCGGGAGAGGTCCAGAAGCGGTCTCTGGGGTAAGTGCTGCCGCCACTCACACGCCCCTGAGTGCAGTGGCAAGCAGGGCTCTCGGGGGACCTCCTGGGGCCTCTGGGTGCTCGTTAAGGGTAATCCCTGGTGGGTAAACAGGATAAGCTCCTGGTTCCTTCCCCAGCTGCTCCGGCTCCTACACATGGAGAAAGAACCTGGGGGACCTGAGGTCAAGGGATCAGATGAGAACGAGGCAGAGGGGGAGCGAAGGGGCAGAGGGCACTGGGTCAGGGCAGCCAGCCTGTCAGCAGGAATCTGGAGACCAAGCCACCATCATCCATACCATCCAGCACCCACAAGCTCATCCAGGACTTACTGACCATTTACTGTACCCTTGAGCTCAGGAGGCTGATGCAGGCAGATGGCAAGTCAACAGACATAAGAAACAATTTCAGAGGGCACCAAGTGCTCTGAATACGGGGCTGCTGATAAGGCAGTGACTGGGTGGGGGGAAGTGCCTACTTTAGAACCATTTAGGAGGGGGGTTGCTTAGGAGATGACATTTGACCTGGGAACTGCATGATGAGAAGGAGACAATCACATGAAGAGCCAAAGGAAAAGCACTCTCTGCAGAGGAAGGAGCAAGTGCAAAGGTCCTGAGGTGGGAAGGGGCTTGGGGTGTTCAGGGGACAGAAAGGCGGCAAGAACAACCTGAGCATGGGGAGCTCGGAGAGCACTGAGTGGGGTGCAGGATGAGGGTGAAACCTGGGGCAAGGGAAGAAGACTGGATTTCATTCTACACATAGTGGAGGGTGATGGTGGGTTGTAAACAGAGATGTTACTTGCTCTGGATGATCTTACAAGATATCAACCAGGCTGCCCTGAAGAGGGGCCAGAGGAGAAGTGGGGAAGCCAGTTAGGACACTCCTGCCGTGGCCAGGTGGGAGGAAGGGATGGATTCTGGCTGCATTTGGAGAACTGGTAGAACCTGGTAAAGCATTAGATGCTGGGTATGAGGGGGAAAAAGGGCATCAGGATGACTCAAGTTTGTGGCTTAGCAGCTAGATGGATGTGGCGCTATTTACAGAGATGGGAAAGAGCAGGCCTCAAAGAGAAAACCAGGAGCCCAGTTTTGGCTTTGAGATGCCCATTCGTCAGCCCAGTGGGCTGCCAAGAACTAGTTCTGGGAGAGGTGTGGGCTGGGGACGTGCATCGTGACTCATCTCCCAGACCCTGGAAGAGACTTCCTAGGGGAGCACGCAATTGGAAACGGAGCTTGGGAAGTCCACCCTCCAGGAGGAGCAGGAGGAGGAGCTGGTGCGAGAGCCAGGGAAGGTGGGACCGAGGAGACAGGAGGACGGTCTGGGGCAGCCGGTGTCTCAGAGGGAGAGAGTGGTCACCGGTGCCAACTGGCCATGGGACAGAGGAGGTACCCTGGTGACCCAGGGGAGATGGAGAAGGTGTGGTGGGAGAGGAGAGACTGGAGGATGAGGGAGGCAGCAAGGAAGTGCCGACAGGTATTGAGGGAGTACCTCTTATGTGCCATGTATGTTCTAGGCACTGGGGATGGGTGGGGACCCAGACAAGGTGCCCCAGAAAAGACTATCTGTTCTCAAAAGGGGCAGGGGGTAGCATCAGACCAAGGTAACTTTGTGTATTTTAAGAAGTTAGTGTCTGGAACATGTTTATATGCTGATGGAGTGATGATGTGGGACAGGGAGGGTGGTGGTAGGTGACCTCCAGGAGGCGGGGGGCACGGGCCTGAGCAGCCTTTCCACCGTCTCAGGCAGGTGGTATTGGCCAGACACGTGACATCCAATCCTCGACAGCCCCGCTAGACCTGGGCAAATGCCGCGGTGCTTCAGTCTCCCCTGACCGCCTCCTGGGCCAGGGCAGAAGAGAAGCTTGGACTGGAAGGAGCCTCTCAAACTCTGAAGCATCAGCCCCGATGGGCTCTCATGGGATGAGCCAGGGCCTCTGGCAAGAAAGAATGATCCTGGGGAGGGGGAGAGACGGGGAGGGAAAGCCAGCCATGGCTCTGGACTTGGCTGAGGGCTTTGACGTGGCGGGAATGGGAAAGGAAAGGGAGTGGAACCGCCCTCCGGGGCCCCGGCACCCCCAGACTGAAGTTCGGCCTGGGGATGGGGAGCGGGCGGGCTGGGCCCCGGCTGAGCCCATGCACACTGGACCATTCCCGGTCAGGATGCACACCAAACAGCTCGCAGCCATCCCTGGATCATACTTTGTTTGTTGATTAAAAAGTGCACAGTGTGATTGGAAATAAGCAAAGCCTGCCACCCAATCTGCATGCCTGTGAGAAATGACTAACATAACACCTGCTGGGCACGCTCCCCCAATGTGCTCTGTGCAGCAGGAGGCAGACCGTTGCAAAGGAAGCCGCAGCCGCCGCAGACTATAGCATATGCTTTAAAGGTGGACGCACTGACACCTTTTGGAAGACCCTGCGTGCTTGCCGTGTGAGCGTTTCCTGGGGAGGGGTGCACTCCCTGGTCGTGCTGAGACCAGAGCCCCCAGCCCGAGAGTAATAGATGATACACGCAGAGAGCCTCAGGCCCAGTCGTGCTTGGCGTGTGCTCATCATCACGGTCTGCTCCGGCGTTGTGCTATGGGTGGGGCATGAGAAGCGTAAGGGGAGAGAAAAGCCCCGGGAGAGCTTTTGGAGAACCAGCGTGGGTAGAAGTGTGGGCTGCAAGCCCCACCTCTGCACTCTGAGGTCCCGGCCAAGGCACTGCACCTGCCCAATTTCCTCATCTATAAAATGACATGCTTGTGAAGATGACAGTACCAACAATATCAGGTCCCTGCTCTATTTTTTTTTTTTTAACAATGGGGGTTTATTAGCTTACAAGGTTATAGTTTTAGGCTGAGAAAATTGTCCAAATCAAGGCATCATCAGGCAATGCTTTCTCTCTGAAGACCAGCTGCTGGCGATCCTGGACTCCTCTGTGACATGGCAACAAGGCACATGGTGGCATCTGCTGGTCTCTCCTTTCTCTTCAGGGTTTTATTGCTTTCAGCTTCTTGCTTCTGTGGTGCTCGCTTGCTCTCTCTTGAACGCTCTCTCTTCCCCGCCCCCCCATATTCACCCCGTTTATAAAGGACTCCAGTAAGAGGCTGAAGACCCACCCCGGGCCATGCCTTAACTGAAGAAATCTAATCAAAAGCGCCTCCTTACAACAGGTTCACACCCACAGGAATGGATTAGCTTTAAGAACATGATTTCCTGGGGTACCTATAGTTTCAAACCACCACACCTGGTACTAATATTTAATTTTCCAGTTTGTTTTTAATCTTTCAGTGTTTCTGTACAAAAAGTGTAGGTTTTTTGCTTTTTTAAAACACCAGGGTGTGGGGGAGGGATGCAAACCAAACCTGGGTATGTGGCATGGGGGGGAAACTGGCAAAACGACCTGGGGGCAAATTCACAGTGTGAGTGCTGGGCTCCTGGAGGGGAGCCAGAGCAGCCCCGCGAGGTGGGTGTGGACATGATGGGGGGCTGCGCACAGTGAGGACTTGGCGGGGGAGGGGGCGTGGACTTCTCAGGAGATGACAATCATGGTCGAGGAGAGAGGGCACCAAAGGGCCCGGCCCAGCTGGGACAGGCAGAAGCGAGGTGGGAAAGAGGTGAGAGACCTGGGGGCAGCCTGGATGGGACTTGGCCGCTGACTGGAGGTGGGGAATCTCTGGAAGAAGAAGGGGCTGAGAAAACCCCAACTGAAAGTCTAAAGGGCTTGGCCAGCTAAAATCAAGCAGATGTGGAGCAAAAACATCTCTGCAGCTAGCAAAGAAATCAACCGGGAACAGGATTTAGTTGACACTTAGCCTTTCAAGAACTTATTTGCTGCCTGGTGAAATGTGCAATGAGGCTGTGAGAGGCAGGGGTGACCGGTGGAGATGCTGCCGCAGCCCTATCACTAGCCATCAAAGGTAAGGTGGCAAAGCAGTGTGCAGAGAAAAAGCACAGGGCTTTTCAGGAGGCACGAGTTTGGGACCCTGGTCCCACCAAGGACCAGGCTTTGATCTTCTAGGAGCCTCAACCCACCCATCTGGACACGAAGGGAGTTGAATAAAAGACCCCTTTAGCACGAACATTCTCCAAGACTGTGACTTTTTAAACCAAGATAAAGGAAATAAAGGAAAGAGCAGTAATGAGACCGGGAACTGAGGCTGGGCTTTGCTCCCTTCGGAACTTACATTTGCTTCTCCAGTGGGACGGCAGGATCCACTCTCTCTCCCAGGATCCCACAGAACTCGGGACTCCCATGTTTGATGGGCTTGAAGCCCCCTCCAGGAGCACGAAGCTGGCGCCGGCGGTCCCGGGAAGGCGAGGGGGACGACTGCCTCTTCTCGCTGCCGTTAAACTGGGCTGCGGGGGAGAAAGAGAAAGAGCACGCTTACCCAGCGCTCAGCCCAGGAGTTCCCTGGTGGTGCACAGTCAGCTGGGACTTTACGATGCCCAAGAGCAAGAGTTTCTGGCAATGAAAAAACATGGCTCAACAGATCTGGCTTCCTGAGATAGGCCATCCAGGTGCTGTCGAAGCCAGATGGTGAGTCTAGGGGGCTGACAGCTCAGCCTCACCTGGCAGGAATCCCCCTTACTGCATCTCTGGCCAGGGGGGCATGGCACACCCTTGGGCAGATCTCAGAGGACAAAGCTGCTCCTCATATTGTGCCCAAAACCCACGTTCAAGTGGCTCTTCTCTTTCTCCCAGCCACCGAGAGCTTGCAATGGCCCCATCCACTCACTTCCCCTAGAAGAGCCCTTCAGAGAGGTCCATACGGGGGCCATACTGCATCCACGAAGTCGGCTCTTCATTTAGTCCCCCCGAGTGGGCCCCAGACCCCAACATCCAGGTGAGGTTGGAGCACTGGGCCTGGGCGAGCATTGCTCACCCCCCCTAGGCTTGAGGAGGATACCCCTGAAGGCAGGTCCCAGGAGATGGCTCACAAAGAACAGAAAGTGCTGAGTTGAAACTGCAGTTGCCAGAAGGGTTCCTGGAAGCCAGCTAGTCCACCTTGCAAGTTCTCTCTTTGGGCCTCAGTTTCCTCCTCTGCAGAATGGAGGTAATAACAGCACCTGCCTCATGGAACCATGAGGGTTAAATCAGGTGACGCTCAGAGCCCCAGTAAACGCTAGCTACTGTTGTCACTACAAATATCGACTTTCACAGGGATCACATCTGCTCAGCGCAGACATGCCACAAGGCCCACCATGGAAGATACCACCCTGACCTGGGTTCCCATCCTAACCTTGCAATGACTAGTCGGGGGTTTGGGCCAGGGTACTTGACCCCTCTGAGTCTCTGCTCCCCATGCAATGCCTGCCTTCCGGGCTGCCGTGAACAGCCGGGGGCCTGGCCCCACAGAACCAGGCTCCCGACGTGTGCCCAGCTGCAGGCCCGGCCACACAAGCACAGGCATCTCTGCTCTAACCAGTGAGCAGGGAGGCAACAAGCCATCCTCAGCCGCTGGCCAGCTCACCCCAACCCACACTCAGGTTCACACAAAGTGGCAGGGAAACCCCAGCGCCGCTTGCGCCAAGGCGCCTGGATTGCCATGACATCAGCCCCTCTTCTACCACCCGCTCCGTCTGATCGACTCCACTTGCCCTCCTGGCGTCATCTCCTCCAGGAAACCTTGCCTGACCTTACCCCCTCTCCAGACTCACAGTGGTCGCAGTCCAAGGTAGCCTGCCCCCCAGTCTCCTTGTCCAGCTCCCCATGAGACCTGGAGCCCCTTGAGGGCTGTACCACATCTGCCCCCATCCTCCGTGCCGAGCACAGCTCCTGCCACATAACGGAAGCTCAACGAATGACTTCATGAGCTGCTGTTTTGCTTTTTTTTGGGGGGAAAAATCAGTTTTCGTACCAGATAAATTGGATAAAACCTAATAACATCCTAGTCAACACTGTAATTCTCCACTGAATTAATTTATATATTCACCCGCAAGCTTAATAATATAGCCATATATTTTAGCAAGAACAGGTGGTGATGAATGACAGGCTTAATTAGGCCAATCATTTCACCTAAAATAAAAATATACAGACTCCAAGTGCAGTGATTCAGTAGCAAAAAATAAATTAAAAATTTTTAAAGAACAAAAGCTCGAAACACAACTGCTTTCATTCCTTCTAATTAAGTCTCTCTTTAATCTGCAATTTAAAACGGCAATGATGTTAATTCAGTGATTTTTCTGCAAAAGATGAAGACACAATCCCTCAAAAGAATATCTACATTTGGAGGAAAAAAATGTCACTCCTGTGAGTCGTTCGAATGACAGCCTAAGTGATTCCATCTCGAGGCAATTAAAAATGGAAGTCAGAATCCTGTAGGAAGGAAGTGAGACTCTGCCAGGTGGCACAAACCCCTTTTGCCCCTGGCTACGAGGAGGGGGCCAGACCCCAGGAGGGAGCAGGAGGGGGGATGTTCAACAGCCTCCAGGGCTTGGTCAGCGGCTGCCCTCCGGCTCCAGGCAGCCCCTTTGGCTCCAGGCGGCCCCTTCATGATGCCTTCCAAGCAGTCCCAGCCTGATGAAAGGCCGCCTCCACTAAGAATCAGCTCAGGTGCCCCAACCTCTGGGAGGCTTTCCCAGGTCCCCTAATATGGTAGATTCTGCATTCCTGGTGAAGTCCCAGGCGCTAGCCATTGGCCTCCAAAGCTGGTGGTCCCCTTTCTACTTGTATTACAGAATTTATATCAATTGGTCCTGAAGTTCAGTCACTGACAACCATGGGAAATGGCATTGGAGGCACCTATGTTGGCTCTTACCCTCAGGATAACATGCCAGAGAAGGCGAGGAATACCTCCTCCAGGGTCTCAAAGCTGAGTGGCAGGCCAAGGTTGACACTGAGACTGTCTGCCCACAGGGCCCAGCAAGCCACCCCTGCCTCCCCATGAGGTCCTCTGCAGGGCCAGTCAGACAGGAGCTGTGCCTCACTCAGCTGGCGTCTCCAGTGACCTTCCCCCTCTAGGCCTGGAATCACCACCCTCCAGCTCATCGACATGACGTCTAGAAGCCTCCACGGTCTGGCACCAAGCCCCCCTCCCCCCAGCAAAGCTCCCCCTGCTCTTGCCTGTGGAGAACTAACTTCTCCCTCCTTGTGGGGCTCAGACACTTGGGCCTTCCCTTGTAGCTGAACTAGTACCCAGGGCACTCGCCCCTGAATCAGCCAAGGTGTTCTGTAGCGGCAGTGCCTGGGATTTATTTTATTTCTCTTTTCTCTCTCTAGTCTCTTATCTGCTTCTAAACCTACCACAGTACCTAGCAGGGAGTAAGTATTTAGTAAATGCTTGCTAAGATGAAACAAACATGTTCCTTCAAGTTCTTTCTCCTTCCTCTCTACCATTTGGAGCTGGCCAGAGAGAGCAAGCTCCAAAAAGCAAAGGGCCTCGAACACACAGCTCTCTCGAACTCAGGAACCCTCATTGGCTCCCCAGTGCCCCAGGATGAAAGGCAAACTCCTTGCTCGGGCAAAGCCCTCAATGACTTAGCTCCAACTTGTGCTTCTGGATGCATCTTCCTGCAGAAAAACCCCTCTGGGTTCCACATCCACTCTTGAGCTCCAGTCACAAAGAATGGCCAATCCCCAAATCTATCGCCTGCCTCTCTGCCTCTTTGCTTTGGCTGTCCCCATCCTTTGGAAGCCCTTTCTTCGCTATCTCTGTCTGTATAATCCCAGCTATTCTTCCAAGTTCAGCTCCAATGCTACTTCCTGGGGGAAGTTTTACCCTAGACCCAAGTAGAATTTATTTCTCCTCCCGAGCCCCATAGTCCCTAGCTCTGGTCCCACCCTGGTTTCTAGTGCAGTGAGGTGTGCAGGTGTCTTAACAGTTTGGCATTGTGGAAAGGGTATGGACTATGGAGATAGGAAGACCTGGGTTTGAATCTTGCTCCTGCCACTTACTGTGTGACTTTGGGCAGTTTTTAAACCTCTCTGAGCCTTGGCTGCTTCATGTGTAAAACAAGGCCGACGACACCTATACTTGAAGGGACTGTGAAGGTGGTTGAGCCTCTGGAAATGGTGGTCCCCTCCCTTCCTGCCCCCACCCCACGGTCACAGCCATGCTCAGAACAGCTCACCTTCAGGTCTGCAAAAGCATAAAGTGCCTTGTATCAGAAACCAGTTTCTACTTCCCCGACCCCTGCTGGAACTGCTGACCAGACTGGAAGCTCCAAGACGACAGGCCATTTTATTCTGTTTTGTTCAAGGCTGAGTCCATAGTACCTGGAATAGTGCCTGATTATATATTTATCTATATCCGTATCTATATCCATATCTATTTATCTACCTATACCTATACCTACATCGTATGCACTCAATGTTTGTTGAAGGAACGAATCTCTACCCAGCCCAGAGGACAATAAAACCTCCACTCATCATCAAAAAAGGGACTGCTTCACCTTTCTAGAGTCCTTCCTGTGCACGTGGCTGTGGACTTCTAACTTCACAGCGGCCCTGTGAGGAGGGTGCTGTTACTGTCCACGTTTCTACAAATGAGGCCTGGTGTGGTCAAGTAATTTGCCCCAGCTAAAACGAGCAGAGAGTTTTCCAGGCCTGATGTTTGTTCATAGATGTCACATTTTTCTGAAGAAACAAGGGTTTCTTCAGAACAGAGTCGAGGTGCCCAAGGCAGCCCTTCTCCAAGCAGTCCTTGGAGCCTGATTCGTCCACATGCCAACAGCCAGGCCAGGACCCTGGGAGTCTGTGGGGAGCAAAGACTGGGTTGAGGGTGGAGAGGCCGAGGGCGCTGCTACCCTGGGCAGTGGTGAGACTGAGAGGGCCAAGGAGGGGAGACTCGTTGGTTTGGGAGGTGGGGGCAGACCACAGGACACTGGAGTCTGTGAAAATGCCACAAATCTTCACAGTGACACGCAAACTTTCAGAAGACTAAAACTCTGTTCCCATAATGGTTCTCTGCCGTTTCAACTTTCAAACGCACGTCCTATGTCATCCCATCTGATCCTCACAAGCGCACAGTGAGACGAGTGTTAGCATTCCCATTTGACAGATGGAGAAACTGAGGCCCAGAGGTGACGCTCCCTTCACCCCCGCCTGCCTGGGGGCCTGTAAGCTCCCCTCCAACTAAGTGGTAAGACAACAGGCGACTCAGCAAATGTTTGGTCTGCGTTTCCAAGATCACCAACAAGAGGCCTCTGTGTTCACCTCGCAGACACACGCGGGCCTGGGGGCATGGCGCTGCCACCCAGCCTGGGAGGTGCTGAGAACAGAGTCCTCATTGTGAGGGGAGGCAGCCGGCGACTCCCCACGGGGTGGCCATCCTCGGGAAGGCTGAGGCAGGCACGGGCCCGCGTTCCAGGCAGAAGCAGGAGTCCCTTTGTGTGTACCCCATAGGAAGCATGCTCCCACTGCTGGGTACAGCGTCCCCGCCCCAGGGACTGCTGCTTTGCTACATGAAACCCAAAGATAAATTCTCACCAAAATGATGACTAAGTGACTCAAATGCAGAAGTCTTTTCAGCCACCAAAGCAAGCCATCATCACCGTAACTTTTTTTTTTCCAGCATGGCATAATGCATATATTTCCCTTTTTGTTCTGAAAGCTACTTGTTGAAATATAACATTCATTCAGAAAAAGAGACAAATCATAAGTATATACCCGGTGAATTTTCACCAAGTGTGCCCATCCAAGTAAGCAGCAGGCAGTTCCAGAAACGGCACATCGCCAGCCCTGTAGAGACGTCTAGGAGAGGGTTTCCCCTGACTTCTAACATCCAGATGAACTCTGCCTGTTTGTGAACTTCATGTAAAAGGATCGGGTTGTCTATATTCTTTGTTTAACTTTTTATTGTAGTATAATTCATTTTATAGATGAGAATCCAAGGTATGGATCCTTTACTGACTTACCAACTCACCAGCTAGACTTGAACTGGGTCTCCTGATTCCCCGAGGCCTCGCATGAGTTCAGCATCAATCCTCTCTGTGGTGTGCTGCGTTCTCAACAACGAGAGTCACAAGAGCAGCCGTGTACTGCAACCCTACTGTGCCC
>JAQZBX010037820.1:0-23709 GCA_029593785.1 Cabassous unicinctus | reverse complement strand
TCTCTCTGTGTTTTGAGCCCCACATGTTCATTTCCCTCATCCCTGATATGAGGATAATAATACCTTCCTCATGGGCTTGTTGTGAGAATTAAATGAATGAAAAGTGCTTAGAACAGTGTCTAGTACATAAGTGCCCCACAAATGATGACTATTATTACATTCAGCCTAGCCTTGGATTTAATTATTTCAATTAACAAGACACCAGGCATGTACAAGAATAGCATCCCTATACTTTCCCTCTTGCTTTAGAACTTCCTCAGAAACCTTCTCATCTGAGCCTCACAACAACCCTTGGAGGAGGGAGAACAGCAGACTCTTAATGACTGTCACATAATGAGGATACTATGAAGATTTGGACAAATGAAAGACTAGTCCCAGAATTTGTCCATGACTCTCTATCACCACTTTCCCTCCATTATATTTTGTGGGGTTTTTTTGTTTGTTTTTAGGCTTTAGTAATAAAAATTTATTGAGAATTCCTGGGATGACAGTTATCTCCTCCCAACCTTGAGGGAGGGAACCAAGGATGTAGGAAATCACTGAAAAATCACACACTGTCCCAACACCCCTGGTCAACCCAAGGAGGAGGAAAGTCACCCCCCCAAAAAAGGGTCAGCCTTCGTTAATCCAAAGGGGTGGATGTGGGCCATCACATGATACTGGAGATGGGCAGGGTGCGTTGGACCCCTACCTGACTCATTGAAGCCAGGGGAGAAGCAGATCTAGGACCTCTGGCAGTGGAGTTCTTGGTGTCACCAGGCTCTTTTCTTACCCTTGATGAGGCTGTCGCTTCCCTGGGTGAAACTTTCATACTGTAGGTTAAGCACAAGGTTGTTGACAGTGAGAAAAATATGGTTCTGTGATGTTGCAATCGTCTTGGAGATGTTCTGGGCTGCCCGGATCTTGAGCAGCCCCTTGGTGGGCTATATAAATGGACACTCAATCAAGGAGACAGAAGATACACAGAGGAAGGGAGCTCCATAGACAAGGAAGAGGACCCCACAGCCCCTGGAGGAGAGATGAGTCATTCGCCTGATAGTTTACAGCTGACCTTGTGAAGAGAACAAAGCAGTTGAGCCCAGAAAGAAATGAGCCTTCCAGCCTACGGGTGAGATCAGAAGGCGCTGGGGGCCTGGAGCCTTAAGGAGAAAGAGGAAGGCTGAACCCTCATAGACATTGCCCGCCATCTTATTTCAACACGTGGCAACAGATCTTGGTGAGAAAGTACTTCTTATGGTATCTTTTTTTTTTTTTTTTAAAGATTTATTTATTTTATTTATTTATCCCCCCCTTGCTGCTTGTGCTGCTGTGTCCATTCGCTGCATGTCTTCTCTATGTCTGCTTATCTCCCCCTTGCTGTGAGGTCTTGCCGCATCAGCCCACGGCGCCGCGCTAGCCAGCCTGCCCTCACAAGGAGGCCCCGGGAAGCGAACCCGGGGCCTCTCATATGGTAAACGGGTGCGCTATCCATTGCGCCACACCCGCTTCCTGCCGTGAGGTTGCTGCATCAGCCCACCACACCGCTCAGGTCGGCGTGCCCTCACAAGGAGGCCTCGGGACGCGAACTCGGGCCTCCCATATGGTAAACGGGGGCTCTATCCACTGAGCCACACCCGCTTCCCTTTCTTATGGTATCTTGAGTTGGACTCTTTAGGGCCTTGTAACCGTAAACTTCTACCCCAAATAAATATCCTTTATAAAAGCCAACAGATTTCTGGTACTTTGCATCAGCACCCCTTCGGTTGACTGATACAACACTAAATTCTAGCAAGGATGTGGAGCAACTGGGTTGCTGGTGGGAATGCAAATTGGTAGAACCACTTTGAAAAATGTCCTTTTCTTTGAAAAGTAAACCTATATGCAGCCTATCACCTTGCAATTCCATTCTTAGGTACTTAGCTGACAGAAATGGAATCATTGATCCATCTATCCAAAACTCATAAAGAATATTCATAATTACAAAGCTTGTAACAATTTAAATGTCCATCAACAGGAGAAAGGATAAATCAGTTGTGGTTTTTGAGATTTATCCATGTTTCTGCATATATCAAGACTTTAATCCTTTTTCACTTTTGAGCAGTATTCCATTTTATATACATATATATATATATATATACACACACACACATACACACACACACATACATATACACATACATACACTGATGGTAGGCTTCATTTCTAAATATAACTTATATAATTGCTCTGGGAACTGGCCTGGGCATTGACAATTTTTACCATTCCCCAGGGGATTTTTATGCACAGTGAACTTTAAGACCAGCTAATCTAGAACAACTCCTCTGGTTTTATAAATGAAGAAACCAAGGTTCATAGTAGGGAGATTAACTTGCCCAAGGCCACACAAAAAGTTAAGTGTCAAAGTTGTGTTGAAGCGACCCTATGATAATTTATAGAGGTAGTTGGGATTGTAAGAAAGTGATGGTGACTTTATTACAAGGAGATAGAGATTGCTGTTGGGCTTGAATGGGTGTGCTCTCAACTGAAGTGCAGTGAGGCCCTTACGTGGGTCTCTACCAGGAAGAGGCACATCACAGTCCGGGAGGAAACATCAAAAATAAGAGCTGGGTTGGAGTCAGGCTCTCTACATCTTACAGGGGTGTCAGGTTATACAAGTATCACCCTGAGAAAGGCAGGCCTTGAGAGCTAAGTAAGGGAACACAACTAGTATCTGCTACTTTGCCACCTTGGAATACAAATAAGGTCACAAGGAATTTTGTTTTGTTTTAATAAAAACTGTCTATCTCCTAAGTGACAGACTACACGAAGTTCAAGTCTCTCTTGAAGCTCCCACCTACCCCTGAATTGTCCAAGAACCTCAGGGACTTACTTTGTCTCTGAAACTCTACACCTATATCTTTGTAAAGGTAGAGAGACCTAAAGAATCTGAGCAGTTCAAGAGGACGCCCTGTTACTTTTGCTGCTGCTCCTTGGTGTGGCTGTCAAACCCTTTGCCCACTTTGGTGACAGTTCCACACCGACCTCTGCAGAAGCAGCAGCGACTTGAGGATGGGGGATGTCCCCATGCCTCAGTATTACCACTGGCTGAGAGTGTTCCACATAGACTTCCAATGGCTGCATTTATAAGCTCAGCATCTCTCGCAAAGTAAGCCCATCCCACCAGGTGGCTATCTCAGGGGGGCCTCCCTCCAGCAGTCTCTTCCCCCACAACAATCTTGACCATGGCTAAGACCCCAGACCATCCAACCAGATCCACGTTTCCCCAGGGTGAGTTTCACTTGCATGTCCTTGTCCTTTTTTGGCCAACTGGAAACCATTCCAATCAGTTTGGAACATTTAAAACCATCATTTAATAATGTTGCACCTTAAAAGGAATCAAGTTGGTGTCTTCATCTCATTGCTTCCAAAGGCTCTTGTACCTCTGTGCACATTACCCTCTGTCTCAGGACCAGCTCTTCTTTGGAATATTAGAGGTCAGCCTATATTATGTCACCAAGTAGACTTCATAGATTCCATTTCCAAGGCACGGGGTCCCCACTTGCCTCCTAGACACAGAATTTAGAGAGGCTTTTCTAGGAGCCCTTTTAGGCCAAAAAGATGGTCTGCTCCACGCTGACTTGTATTCTCCATTATCTAGAAAAACAGCAGTAACTCTTAAATCACAGATTCTCTGTTCTATTGTTTAAAAAAAAAAAATTGTCTCTTACAAAGGATGGGTTGGAAAGGTATTGGATTAAAGGCAGAAAGTCTCGGCTGGGAAGCCATTCGAATGTAAGCTCTGTGGTTTTGCTTTCACTGTTGAACCTCTAAAGCCTAGACCAACAGTCTAGGTATCTAGTAGGATCCCAATAAATATCTGCTGGCTATATGAATGAATAACCCAAATTCATGTGTGGCAGCAGAGGGGATACAGAAAAAGGATGTATATGGTAGTTCTTTAAATGAAAGACTATTGAACCTAGAGACTGAGTCAATGAGGGCACGATAGTAAAAGGAGGAGTCAAGGATGGCTTCTGGGACTTTGGTTTGAAACACTGGGGGGAGCATGGAACAATTCATGATGTAGAGAACACTTAAAGAGGGGCAAGTGTTATTCAGGGGTGTTGATTGGGCATCTCTCATGCACCCAGACTCTAAGGACGCATGAATAAACATAAAAAGAAAATGTTAGCAGAGTGAGAAGGGCAAATGATAGTTAGATAAATAAGTAATGTACAAGAAAATACCAGATGGTGATAAGAATTAAGGAGAGCTATGTGGCAGAGGTGGACTGGCTACCTACTATGAAGTGGGTGGTTAGGAAAGGCACTCTTGCTGGTCCAGGTGTGGTCTGATGCCTGGGAGCATCTGCTGGATGTCTGTCTGATGGGTGAGGAATACTTTAGGCAGAGACAACAACTAGGGCATCTACTCTGGGATGTCACACAAGGCTTGGTTGGAAAAGTATCATTTGAGCTGAGCTGGGCAGGAATTTTAAAAAAGTTGAAAAAGAGATTGGGGGATATGAAGAACATTCCAAGAAAAGGGCCCAGAAAGTAAAAAGGCCCTGAAATGGGATTCGGCATGCCTTGTTTGAGGATGTAAGAGAACAGCTCAATTTAAGAGCACAGATTGAGGGGGCAAATAGAAGTGATAATTAAAACCTTAAAGGTGGATGACATTTTCCAGGGTGGAGCATGTTGTTGGGAAAAAGCAGAAAGTCAAGGTAGAGTCAAGAGAACCCAGATGCCTCAAAATTGCCATGCAATTGCCACCCAAGGCATGGATAACAAGCCCCTGAAGCCAGAGGTCTGGAAAATGAGAATTATAAACACTTCAGCAAACAATCATCTTAGGTAGTGAGTTGGCAAATTTACGTCCACAGCTGATAGAAATGTCACTGTGGAATCTGGGTGTGGTAATGACGGAATCAATTAGTGCAATTAAACACTCCAGAAACAGGAGATCTGTTTCCGCTCCTATTGCCATTCTCTTCCCTCTAGGCTATATTGCATGCCCCATTAAAAATACTCTTTACGATGTGTTTCATTCGCTTGGTTTCCATGCTGTGTAAAATCATCTGACAATGGGCCATCCAAGAGTTTGGGCTGTGCTCCCACTGCCTGCTGATAGACACTTCCAGATGAACTCTGAAGCACTAAATCCACTAGATTTAGGAGGCTGCTGATGTCATCAAATGTGTCACCCTATGCACATTCTTGTGACTAACATTTAAGTAAGTTTAGAATCTGTTTATTTGCTCTGCAGATGGGGCAGGTGCTCAGGGAAGCCCCAGAATGGAGGACCATTCCTGCTCAGGTCTTTGTATTTCTCTTTCCTGCACCAGAGATTGTGGAGGGCGGTTTTGGGTGTCCTGGGGGGTTCAAGGACTAAGGAAGATCCCACATATCCCTGGAGTAGCAGTTCTCAAAGTGTGGTCTGCAGACCACTGCGGTTCCCAAAGACTTTGCAGGGCATCCGCGACATTAGTTACCTTTTTCACTGTGTTGACATTTGCACTGAAGGGTAAACGGGTAAAACTGCTTACACCTTAGCAGTCATCAGGCCAGTAACACCGAATTGTAGTAGTAGTCGTATTTTTCACTGCCATAAACTCTCAGTAAAATAATAGTTTTTAAACATTTTAAAGGCAAGTTTCATTAAAGACTATCCTTGATGAAGCCAGAAAAACTATTAATTATATTAAATCTTGACCCTTGAACACATCTTTTATATTCTGTGTGATAATATGGGAAGAATGAAGCACTTGTGCTACATAGCAGGACACAATAGCTATCTCCAGGAAAAGCACATGTGCAATTGTTTGCTTTGTAAGTTGAAACGACTGCTTTTTTCATGGAACACCCAGTTTACTTGAATGAACACCCACAGACTAATTACGGTTATTCAGACGTGGGTACTTGGCAGACATTTTATTAAAAAGGAAGGAAGGAAGCCAATCACTTCAAGGGAAAAAAAGATAGTATTTGTTGCCAATGATAAAATTCCATTTTCAAAGTGAAGATTTATCCAGCTTCCTAATAATGACTTTTCTGATCAAATTCATGTTGATATTAATGAATATGATTTTTTGATATTGTATAATGAAATGTGCTAACACTTTCATTATAGAAGATCTGCATAACTCAGAGAGCCAATGTTTTCCAAATGACCAATGCATGTTGTTCCAAACCACGCATGGGTAAAAAAAAGCCATTCAAAGTGCAAGATAGATGAATGGATTTTAACAGAATGTAATACAAAAAGGTTTTATCTGCAAAGCAGCTGAGTTTTCCATGTGCTTTTGAGCACTGGTGAGGATGTGGCTTTAAACAGCTAGAATTAGGCAATGCTAAATTGACTGTCCCAAATTCCATCCTGCATTCAGGGCCAAGGAGGTAATTGTGGAGGGGCTAACTCTGGATCCATGTGGCCTGTTCACAAACTCAAGAGTCACCCTCTATGATGTGGTCCCAAGTTGGCACAGACTCTTTGACTACATATGAGGCTTAAACCTTCCCTAAAAGGCAGTTTCTTGGGCCAAAACAACTCTACTGTGAGACTTCATGGAGACAGTCATGGTGAAGTAGGACCTCATCAAAGTTCACCTGGTCTTCACCAGGATGGCTGTCCCTGTTTTTTATGACTAGTATCTATCCTGATTGGTAAGCATCTGAGTCATACAAGTTTTACTCATTCATTCAACAAATATTTACTGAGCTCCTACCATGTGCCAGGCAAGGGCAGATTGGCTGTGAAGCTAATGAAATAAAGTTTCAGGGCCTCTCACTTGCACAGGCCCCTTCCAAGATCCTGGAGGGGCACTCAGGGCAGATTCAGTCATGTGTGATTTTAAAGTATACCAAAGTAAAAATATTTTATCCACAATTAGTTAAGACCACTATCTCTTTCCACTCCAGGCTTCCTTCACTCGTACTTTCCCCTAAGTTGATTGATGGTTGTGGCATTTTGGGGATCTTACTTAAGTTGTGACATGCATTCGTTTAGGTGGGTTTAGTGGACTCTATTTCTGGTTGCAGTCCCTCCATGTATGGTTATGTTCTTGTTAGCTATACCAGAGAGGTATAAATACTCTTACTGTCAACTATGCTGACCTCCCTGGAGTCATGATACAAATAATGTATGGAGCTGGAAATTGTTTATTGAGATATGAATAGTTCTATGGTGCAGACATCAAAAATATGTAGGTAGTAGAGGAAAAAAAGATGCAAAAGCAGGTCTGGGGAAGCAGATGTGGCTCAAGCGATTAGGCTCCCATCTACCATATAGGAGGTCCAGGGTTCGATTCCTGGAGCCTCCTGGTGAAGGCAAGCTGGCACGCATGGAGTACTGGCCTGAGCAGGAGTGCAGGCCTGTGCAGAGAGCTGGCACAGCAAGATGACGTAACAAAAAGAGACACAGAGGAGATGCAATAAGAGACACAGCAGACCAGGGAGCTGAGGTAGTGCAAGAGACTGAGCACCTCTCTCCCACTCTGGAAGGTCCCAGGATCAGTTCCCGGTGATACCTAAAGAGAAGACAAGCAGACACAGAAGAACACACAGCAAAATGGACACAGAGAGCAGACAACAGGGGCAGGGGGGGCAGAAATAAATAAATAAATCTTAAAAAAAAAAAAAGTTTGTGGAAGAATTCTTCCTAATTTTACAGCTCACATTTGGAAGGAACTAGTAAAGATTTTTCCCAGCTTTGACATTACCAACAACGGATTGTGACATTGAAAGAAATTTTTGTGAACTATCATCAATAAACAAAGCAAATTTCAATCAACCATGCTGGAGAAAAGACTGAATTGTCTTTATATTCTCTCCATAGAAAATATTATAAAATCTTTGCCTGCTTGTTCTATTAGTTACTGAGAAATGTGTTGAAGTATCCCATGAGGGTTATAGATTTGAGTTTTTTTCCTTGTAGTTCTGTCAGATTTAACTTTATATATATATTTGAGGCTATATTATTAATTGTACACAAATTTAGAACTGTTATATTTTCCTGGCAAATTGAACCTATGTTTATTATAAAATGTTATTTTTTTAAAACTTGCAATTATTTGCCTTTAAGCCTGTTTGATATGATATAAATATGACTACATCAACTTTCTTTTCATTTTCCAGTCTTCTGCTATAATTGTTCTGTGGTCTTATACTTTAGTTGTGACTCTTTAAAGATCATATATCTGGGATTTGTTTTTTAGAATCCATTCTGACAATCTTTGTCTTTCAAATGGAACATTTACTCAGTTGGCATTGATTACTGATATATTTGGGTTTTAACTTACTATTTTATAAAGTACTTTCTATGCATCCCACCACTTACTTGTATTCTTTTTTTCTCTCTCTCTCATGACTTCCTCAAGATTGATTGAAAAAAAAATTTTAATTATTATTACTTCTTATCCCTCTTTATTAGCATGGAAGTTATATACAGTTTTATAGGTGGTAAAGTGATTATTCTAGAGATTGCAATATGCATCCTTGATTTATCTATGTCTAATACTATTCACTTAATGAACAATGCAAAGTTCTTAGAATAATTTAATACAGGGTTTCTTAATCTTTTCTGTTCCAGGACCCCTTTGCCAGTCAGGTGAAAACCACAGACCCCTTACTAAGTCCACACTATACTGTGTATTATTTAATTAATATACCGCACCAACATGTCCCCTCAAGAACAATGCTTTTTTTGAATTTCAATTCAAGTTCATGCCCCCCTGGTTAAGAACCCCTGCTTTACTATCTTTTCAATTCATATACCATTGTTACTGTGTATTTTAAACATGTGTGTGTATAATTTTAATCACACATGGAAATGGGCATTTCCTTCTATCTGAAGAACACTCTCATATTTTTTATTGTGGATGCTAAACTGTCTCAGTTTTTATTTTTCTGAAAATGTCTTTATTTTGCCTTCATTATTGTAAGATATTTTAAGTGAATGTACTATTTTTGGTTGGCAGATTGATTTTCATTTTCTTAGCACTTTAAAGCTATCATTCTTTGGTCTCTAGGCTCCACAAGTCATCCATCCATCTTATTTTTTCTCCTTTTCAGGTATGCAGTCTTTTTTGTCTAACTGCTTTTAAGATTTCATCTTTGATTCGATGTTCAGCAGTAATTCTATTTATCTAGGTGTATTTTCTTGGTGTCTGTCCTGTTTAGGTTCTCTAGAGCTTCTTGGCTCTTTGGTTTGAATCTTTCATAAGTTTTGAAATTTCTCAGTCATTGTCACTTCAAATATTACATCCCGTTCTCTATTTTGACTAGGGCTGCATTTTTTTTTTATAAATTAGACCACCTAGTTTCATTTATGGCTCTTACCTTCTGGTTTTTCCATCCTTTGCTCCCCCTTACTTCCTTCGGAATATTTTCTTCTGACCTATCTTCCAGTTTGCTCTTTCTCCCTGTAGTTACCTAATCTCCTGCTAAACTCCATCCATTGAGTTCTAACTTTTATTTGTTGAATTTCTCATTTTTAGAATTTTCACTTGGTTTCCAGTTTCCAGTTCTCTGCTGATATTCTTAATTTTGTCTTTCATCCTCTTGATCTTGATAAGTGTGGCTATTTAAAAGTCAACTGTTATGAATGGATAAACAAAATGTGGCATATACATACAATGAAATATTATTCCACCATGAAAAGGAATGAAGTTCTGATACTTGGATGAACCTGACGACATCATGTTGAGTGAAATAAGCAAGACACAAAAGGACAAATATTGTGATCTCTCTAATATAAAATAATTTGAATAAGCAAATTCTTAGAGTCAGAAATTAAAATACAGGTTACCAAGGGCTGGGGTAGGGGTAGGGAATGTGGATTTAATACTTAAATTGTACAGTTTCTATTTGGGACAATGGAAAAGTTTTGGTAATGGACAGTGGTGATGGTAGCACAGCATTGTGAACGTAATTAACAGCATTGAATTATATATTTCAATGCAGCTAAAAGGGGAAATTTTAGGTTGTATGTATGTTACTAGAATAAAATTTTTAAAAATTCATAGGCCTGTACAACAAAGTGAATCCTAATGTAAACCATGAACTATAGTTAATAGTACAATTATAATAATATTTTTATCAATTGTAACAAACATAATGTACTAATGCAAGGTGTTAGTAATAGGGGGAGTATATGGGAACACTGTATTTACTGCATGGTTTTTCTGTAAAGCTACAACTTTTCTAATTAAAAAAAAGTCAACTGTGGGTCTGTTTCGTCTATTGTTTTTCTGTTGATTTTCATTCATGTGGTCTTATCTCTATTCATTTTTTTTTTTTAGGGCTTGAACCCAGGACCTCGTACATGGGAAGCAGGAGTTCAAACCACTGAGCTATACCCGATACCCATATTCATTTTTAATTGTATCCCAGACATTTTTGATAAAATGTTTATAAAATTAATTTGAGGTCCAGCATGATTCTATCCTCCTACAGAGATTCATGTTTGCTATCACAGGCACTTTGAGATGCCAGCCAGGATCATCTGAATCCAATTTCAGGGATTAAAATGTTTTGAAACTGAGCCTCAGACCCTGAGAGGTTCTATATCTGGTTCCTTCTTCTAGGGTACATCCCTCCAGGGTGCCACCCAAAGTTAGGGATATTCCCTGGGCTCCCCTCCCCATTATCCTTGGAGGCAAAATTCCTGTAGCCCCCCTAAGCTTCTTCGCTCCCTCTGTCCTGAAATGACATACTCCTTCTGAGAAAAAAGTAGTCCCAGGTACTGAAATTATCTCCTTGGGCTTCTGCCCTTTCCTGGATACTGACATGTTAATATTTTTACTATCTTGTTAGCTCTCTAGTCCATTCAAAAATTTTTTTAAAATATTTTGTCCAGCTTTTCTAGTTGTCTTCATGGAATGGTTGGTTATAAGTACCTAGTCTGTCATTATGTCAGATGCATTCTTTCTCAAAAGTATATTTTCTGTCATTTAAAGGATTTTTCAGTGGGAGAACAAATAGATTCCTTTGCTCCATGCACATTCCTGACTTTTGTGATCTGCAATCATCTTTCCACGATCAGCACTTGGAATTAGCACACAGTGCGTACCAATGAATGTAAGTGCATAACCAACAGTCTGAACCATGTGTGGCACAAAAATGTCAAATCCTTTTTACGCTTTTAGAAAAGCCATTTTATGTCTTAATGGCTTGCTTAATAGTCAGAATATCCCCAGCATTAAGCATGTTCCTGCCACATGAAAAGGTGATATTTGATGAACTAGTGAATGACTTTGGCATACACAACTCCAAGGGAATGTCCATGTTCCATGCAGGTTTCCTAGACAGACAAATTTATGCAAATGCTCAGTAGGTGTTCAAAATGCCCTCCCTTTGTGACAATTTCTCAATATGAATGGCTAGGAATCACCTGCAGGTATCCCCAGACTTGAGTTTATGAAAGCTGTAATTATAGTATTGAAAAGGAAAATCTCTTACCAAACACATGGAACTGGTTAAAGCAACAACTAGAAACCATTCCTTCAGCAAGAAAAGTTAGTTTCTAGAGCTGGGACATTGATTAATGCCACTAATGCTAGTGGGTTTGTGCGGTCGTCAGTACACAAAGCTGGGGACTGGAAGAGGAAAGCCTCAACTGCTAAGTCCAGGTTCAGCGAATGAAACAGAGTAACCTGTTGCATTTATGCCAGTTCTCTTTATCTGAACATTTAATCACCAAGTGCCTCGTGCTTTATGGAACTATCTCCTGTATGTGTACTTGTCTTCCAGCTGGATAGTAAGCTCCTTGGCAGGGGTGCCAAGACTCATGTTGCTCTCACGTCCCACCCTGATGCTTAGCACTGTGCCTGCCATCTATCTACCCACCCATCCTTCCACTTAAGGTCCCTCTATTATCCAGTAGATGTCCATCCATCAATTACTTCAACGCTCCACTCACTATTTTTTATTAGAAAAGTTGTAGGCTTACAGAAAATTCAGGCATAAAACACAGAGTTCCCATATACCACCCTATTACGAACACCTTGCATTAGTGTGGTACGTTTGTTACAATTCATGAAAGAACATTTTTATGATTTTATATTAACCATAATCCATTATTTACAATAGGGCTCACTGTGTTGTGCAGTCCTATGATTTTTTAAAAACTTATTCTAGTAAAATATATACAACCTAAAATTTCCCCGTCTAACCACATTCACATATTTAATTCAGTGCTGTTAATTACAGTCACAATGTTGTGCTACCATCACCACCACTCATTACCAAAACTTTACTATCAACCCAAACAACTCCCACTCACTTTTATTAATTATTTCAACAAAACCTATTTGCAAGTATTAAAGACGGAATGTTGAATAAGATGTGCCCTCACTTTTGAGGAGCTGTCAAGTATAGCAGGTTGCTAAATTTCTTGTTTGTGTTCTTCTATCAAGGAAAATTATACATTTGAGCATGTACTTTCAATATATATATATTTATTTATATTATATACAAGGATATGTTATAAATAACTTTTACTTCTTTTTCATTTTAAAAACTATTTATTGAAGTATATCATTCATACATGAACATACATAAATAATAAGTGCATAGTAAAAGCTGTGAACTTACAAAACAATTTGCATAACATCATGCATGGCTCCCACACATCACCCCACCACAAAACCTTGCATTTTTGTGAAACATTTGTAACAAATTATGAAAGATTATCAAAGTATTACTACTAACTATAGTCCATATCTTACATTGGGTGTATTTCCCCAAACCCGCTCTGTTATTTTTTTGTTCATAAACCATACAATTTATCTAAAGTGTACAATCCATGGCATTTGGTATAATCACTGAGTTGTGCATTCATTACTTCAATCAATATTTAGAGCATTTTCACTACTCCAAAAATAAAAAAAAAAACCACTATCATACCCATATGCTAGCATTACTAATTACAAATCCTATGATGTGCTTTCAACCATTTCTATTCATTTCTAAACAACTTTTTACGAATTCTGCACAGATTAAACCTCAGCTAACCACATTCTTTTCTCTAGTGACTTATATTCTAGCTATTAACTCCATGAGTTTGCTTGTTGTATTTAGTTCATAATAGAGAAGTCATATAAAATATTTGTCCTTTTGTGCCTAGTTTGCTTCACTCAACATAATGTCCTCCAGGTTCATCCAGGTTGTCATATGCTTCATGACTTCATTTATTCTCACAGCCGAATAATATTCCATCATGTGTATACACCACAGTATGTTTATCCATTCATCAGTTGATGGACATCTGGGTTGTTTCTATCTTTGGCAATTGTGAATAATGTCGCTATGAACATCAGTGTACAGATGTCTGTTCCTGTCACTGCCCTCAGTTCTTCTAGGTATATACCTGGTAGTGGTATTACCAGGTCACATGTTAGAGCTATATCTAACTTCCATAGGAACCGCCAAATGGACTTCCACAGTGGCTGTTCTATTCTACATTCCCACAGCAGTGAATAAGCACTCCTATCTCTCTATATCCTATCCAACACTTGTAGTTTTCTGTTTTGTTAATAGTGGCCATTTTAGCAGGTGTGAAATGATATCTCATTGTAGCTTTGAATTGCATTTCCCTAATAGCCAGCGATGCTGAGCATTTTTTCATGTTTTTTTTTTCGCCATTTGAATTTTTTCTTTAGAAAAATGTCTATTCAGGTCTTTTGCCCGTTTTTTAATCAGCTCATTTGCCTTTTTATTGTTGAGTTGTAGGATCTTTTTATATATCATGGATATTAGGCCCTTGTCGGATGTGTGACTTCCAGATATTTTCTCCATTGAGAAGGCTACCTTTTTACCTGCTTCACAATGTCCTTTGAGGTGCAGAAGTATTTAGTTTTGAATAGGTTTCATTTATCTATTTTTTCTTTTGTTGTTTGTGCTTTGGGTGTAAGGTTTAAAAGACCCCCACCTACTACAAGGTCTTGTAGATGTTTCCCTATTTTATCTTTTAGGAGTTTTATGGTCCTAGCTTTTACGTTAAGGTCTTTGATCCATTTTGAGTTGATTCTTGTATAGGAAGTGAGAAAGGGATCCTTTTTCATTCTTCTGGTTATGGATATCCAGTTCTCCCACAAACATTTATTGAAAAGACTATTCTGTCCCAGAAAAGTGGACTTGGTAGGCTTATCAAAAATCCATTGGTCACAGAGGTAAGTGTCTATTTCTGAACTTTCAATTGGATTCCATTGATCAATGTGTCTATCTTTATGCCAATACCATGCTGTTTTGACAACTGTAGCTTTATAATAAACTTCAAGGTCAGGGAATGTGAGTTCTCTGACTTCGCTCTTCCTTTTTAGGATTTTTTGCCTATTTGGGATCCCTTTCTCTTCCAAATAAATTTGGTAATTGACTTTTCTATTTCTGTTAAGTAGGCTGTTGGTATTTTGATTGATATTGCATTGAATCTATACTCTCCTCCAAGCCTCTCTCTCTTGTCTTTTCTTTTCTGGCTGTAGAACTCCCTTTAGTGTTTCCTGAAGAGCTGAATTCTTGTTTATGAACTCTCTTGGTTTCTGTTTATCTGTGAATGTTTTAAGCTCACCATCATATTTGAAGGACAGTTTTGTCAGATAAAGAATTCTTGTCTGGCAGTTCTTCTCTTTCTGTACCATAATTATATCATACCACTGCCTTCTTTCCTCCATAGTTTCTGAAGAGAAATTCACACTAAGTTATATTGGATGTCCTCTGTGGTTTGCTTTTCCCTTGATGCTTTCAGAATTTTCTCATTATCTTTGGCATTTGGCATTCTGCATATTATGTGTCTTGGGGTAGGTCTATATGGATGTATTCTAATTGGAGTATGCTGTACTTCCTGGACACGTATATTCATGTCTTTCATGAGAGTTGGGAAATTTTCAGCCATTATTTCCTCAAATACTCTTTTTGCCTCTTTTCCTTTCTTATCTCCTTCTGGAACTCTGATAACACATATGTTGGTGCACTTCATGTTATCATTCAACTCCCTGAGCCCCTGCTCAATTTTTTCCATTCTTTTCCCTCTCTTCTTTCTCTTCAATTTCAGTTGTTCTTTCCTCTATGTCACTGATTCTTTCTTCCATGATTTCAAATCTGCTGTTGTGCGCCTCCACCGTATTTTTAATTTCACTTATAGTGTCTTTCATTTCTATAAGCTCTGCTATTTTTCTATCCAAGATTTCAAATTTTTCTTTGTGCTCACTCAGTGTCTTCTTAATGTCTTTTATTTATTAGCCATGTTGTTCTTCAACTCCATGATTTGATTTAGGAGATTTGTATGACCCTCGTTGATTAGCTATTTCAAGTCTTTTGTCTCATCTGGAGCTTTGATTTGTTAATTTGCCTGAGTCATATCTTCCTTTTTCTTTGTATGGCTTGTAAATTTTTTGCTGATGTCTAGGCATCCGACTCTGATGTTTAGTTTCTCTCTCTTGCCTAGGGATTTACTGTTAAGTAGCTGTGTGCTATCACTATTATTTGGTTCAACTTGTTCTAGATATTTAGGATTGCCCCTGTTTAAATGCTCAAACCAGGGCTAAGGATCCAGTAATGGGGTGCAGGACAGTTTCCAAGTGCCTTGAAAAGGGTGGCAGTAAATGACCCTGCTTGCCCCTTTTATTGATTTATTTTTTCCTTTTTCATGTACTTTTCTGGTCCAACCAGCAGATGGTGATCTTTAGCAGACCGCTCAGCTCAGACTAGGGGGGACACATTCAGTGTAATTCCTCAGGCAGGTGGGTGGTACAGATACAATGTCCTCAGGTCTGGCCAAGCCTCACAAACAAACTTTCTCAGAGGCTGTTTTCTACCCTTGACCAAATACATCCTCCTTCCCTCTACCTCTTCAGCAACTAGCTGGGGACAGTAGGGAGGGTGTTTGAGAAGGCAAATTATCTTCAGCTCCTTGCAGGCTCTCAGGGCAAACAATGTCTCAGCCCCACGTGGCCTGAACTGTGTGACCCCTCCAATGCAGCAGATCAAATTTGCTGGCCAAAATCTGAGTTTGCTGTAGACTGTGTCCTTCCCTTTCCCCTTTCTTGGGGAAGAGAACCCCTGCAACCCCCTCAGTCCACAGCCATTGCTATCCAAAGCCACTGAAGTCTGCAGACTGCTATTTGGTCCATAGGTGGGGGGGAAGGACACCCACTGCTGCTTTTGCAGCTCTACTTACTGATGATCATATGACATACCTCCTGCTGACCACAGAGAGAGGTGGCACAAGGATTAATGAAGTAATGCCTTTTTAAGGGCTGGAAGAGCTGGATTTTTCTGCCAGCTGAGACTGTGTGGTACCTTCCAGTGGTGTCCTGAGCCCCAGAGCAGCCTTCCAGACAGTCTCTGCCGGTCCTCTGGCTACTTTTTCTAGGAGAGAAGTGATCCTTCCACCTCTGTAATCCTCCATCTTCTCAGAAGTTCTTAAGAGGAGATCACTGGAATTCACAGCAGCTGGAATTCAGTTAATTTTCAGATAGCTACAGAGGAGTCCAAAATACATATGCTTAGCACAAAGCATTCAAGAGGGCAGGGAAAAAAGTCCCATCAAGACCAGTTTTCCGGGATGGCCAAAAACTGCTCCAGGTAAGAGCCAATAAATGGCAGCTCCTCAAGCCACACTTCACGATGGACAAGGGAGTAAAAATCCACTTTTACTTCTTAATGATTTAAAAAATCCTAAGTTTCACCAAAATAAAATTATTAATAATATATTTTTGGTTATAGCAATGTGATTGAATATGCTTCCTTATTTTGAAACTCTTGGTTTAACGTTGTAACCTGGCATGTCTAAAATTCTGACTTTAAGTTCAGCTAATTTCAATACTGGGTTTTAATATAACTGACCAAGATACCTCCAAAAGATTCATTGACCCAATCAAATGAGTACAATGTTGACTATATTAGCTACATCATGATACTCATTTTTCATTCGACCTCCAATTTTGCAAAGATTTTTTATAAAATTTGGCTGGTAAAATTCCTTCTTCCCTAATCCCAACCAGTAGTTCTTGCAAACTAATCAGAAGGTATACTACCTTTTATATTTGGAGAGGGGGAATGGATTTAAAATCCACCAAATCGCTTTATTTTGTGGATTTTAAAACAGATAAGAAAATATTGTTTTCAAGATCAAGTACACAGTTAAGAGACTTTTTATAGGTGTCACAGGTTATATTCAGTGACAAAAAAATCATGAACTGATGGAAATACCTCTAAATACCCATTTTCAAAATGTTCCCCCCAAAGCATGAGTTCTTTCAGGAAATAAAAAGGAGTTATTTTCTCAACTATTATTAAAATTTATAATCAAGGGATACATTGAACATGTTTTGTTTTTGCTTTTGTTTTCAATATTGGCTGAGTAGGACACTACTGACAGCCACTTATTATCCCAGGAACATCAGTAAACATGGAACACTAGCTTTTCATAAAGGAAAAATGCACAACTCATCTTTACATTTCACTGCTCTTCACGCTTTGCCATGAGATGGTTCTCAACCCTGAATCATTAGAATCACCTGTGAAATATTTAAACCTACTCTTTCCCAGACCCCATGCTGGACCTACTGAATCAGAATTTCTATGGTCTCTCCTGAGAATCTACTTCTTTGCCCTTTAAGTGTCAGCGCCTACCTATTTGCGTTTCACTATAAGTCTGAAGAAAATCAATAACTTATTGCCTCTGTTTAAAGAGTTTTGTCCGGGCAAGGTTTGGTCATCATGAATACTAAATTCCTTTGCCCTAAATAGCAGAAGAAGGAGGGGCATGGTTGTTGCTTAGCTTTGGATCCTATTATCAGATCCTATTGCCGTGAAGATCTGGCTGCCATAATTAGGAGGAAGCAGGGGATCACAGATCACAGCCACACCACTGTGAGTCTAACTAGAAGCTGATGATCAGAGGGCATACCTCCTGCTGGCCCCAGGGAGAAACAGCACAAGGATCAATGAAGTAAGTCTTTGTAACGGCGGGAAGAACCTTGGGATACAAAGGTATCATAAAGAAAACAACTTATAAACAACCACCAGAATAGAAACCAATCATCTCAAATTCTTGCCATTGCTCATTAAAATACCTATACTATGTTCCAATGATACTCTATAAAGTTTCCTTTCAGTTAGAGTTTTCATGGTACAATTCAACAAAATTGCTAGGTTCCTAATGGTAGAGACCTCTTTGTACTTCAGACCACTTTCATATTAATACCACATCCCCATTCACTGCCTACTATTACTCTGTCTTGCAGATGTTCCAAAATACCTCTTTATTTTGGTGTGACTTGCTAGCCAACCTCTAGCTAAAAGCAATAACAATAGGAAGTTGAATCCCAACAAAACTCTCCACTAGATTCTGCTGCCAATCCATCAAGCTTTCCTAGTTCCTTTCCTTTCCAAGACCTGGTTTCTCTAATTTCCTTTAATTTTGTGAGCTAGACCATATCTTTGTGAGCTAAATGTTACAGGCTAGCCCACTTAGCCTTCGACTAATTGGACTATATATCCCGGACTCCTCTTCAGCTAGGACTTGGTATTGAAATTAGTTCCACCAATTAGATACACCCAGTGAGATTCGAAAGGCAAATCATCCTTCCCTTTTTGTACTGTTTCTTCTTGCAAGCAAGAGTGTGGAGATGTGAAATTTCTCTGCAGCAGCATCTCAGCGTCCCTTCTCCAGCATTCTGTGGGCTTGGCACCAGTGGCTGTGGTGGTGGCAGCAGATGATGGTGGGCTCTTGATTCCAGCTTAGCTCCAGTGGGCCTCAAAGGGAATAACTCCTATTGAATTATTCCTGGATTGTTCTGCAGTTATTTCTGGAAGCTCAGCCTAGAATCTTCTCCCTCAACCCTTCTAACAATTTTATAAATATCTAATTCCTCTATATTTAACCCCTTTCTGCTTAAAATACCTATAGAAGTTTGTCTCTGCACCAAAACCTGATCGATACACTTCCAACAAATCCCTTTTTTGCTTCTACTCAGCAAAGTCAGTTTCTGTTGCTTACAACCAAAGAACCCTCCTCATAGGTGCCTGGGGGTAATAGCTGCATAAACTAAGCTGGTTTAATGGGAAGAACTCAAGAGTTTTTAGGAGTCAGGAGACCTAAGTTTGGCCATTTAATAGTACATGACCTTGAGCATATCATTCACATTTCTGAGCCTCAGTTTCCTCATCTGTTAAAAGGGATAATACTCAGTAAATAGTGGTTGAATCTACATTGGTCTACTGAACAGAATTTAGCAGCTAAGTAGAAATTAATTGGACATTAAAAAGGGAGGTTTTACAGACTATCAATGGTTGTATTGGTCTACACACATTAAAAAATTGCTTTACTGTCCATTTTCACACTTCTTGGCGGTGGTAGAATGAAATGTTGTAAAGCACCTGGATCTTTGATGATGTTCTTGAGCCACTGAATTAACTAAGCCTAGACCTCTGTTCTTTAATCCTACTTTTTGCTTGGTTTTTTGGTACCTGAAGCTGATGATAACTGATAAGGCTTAGGTCAGGCTCCCCGGTAAAGAAATTCTGAGAGGGTGGTTCGTTGGGGAGTACCCTCAGGATCAATACCTGGGAGAGAGTGAAGGTAGCAACACTGGGCAGAAGAATGAGTTAAAGTGCAGTATAGTTGCAACAGAGTCCTCGGCCAACCACGGAGAGCACTGGGGCTGGGATGGACCATCAGAGCTGCCCCAACTGAGGCAGGAAAGCCAGGCCTCTATACTACTTTATGTCCCTTGCATGGACCAGACATTGGATGTGGGCTGCTCCAGGGAGGAGGTGTGGTCTTGAGCCAAGCAGCATTCTTCAGCCGAGAGCAGTTCTTCGAGAGGAATTCAGCTGTGAGCCACTAAGCAGCCAACACTGAATACATGGGTCCTGACAGAAGAAGGGGCAGCACCTCAGGACACCCGCTATCTACACCGAACCTCCAATTCAAGTTGCTATGTAAAACAGACTGACACTTACGAGACAGGTACATGATAATTAGATCCACTTACTACAACTGAGTACCATAAAAGTGTGGAATCAGGGGGAAAAATGTGGACTCAGTAAACGGCATTGTCACTTTGGTTCTTAGGATATTTGTGCTGAAAGAAATCTAAGAGATTTTGAATTCACCCTCCTCATTTTCACAAATGATGGAACTGAGGTTCATAGCATAGTGAAGTCATTTTCCCAAGGTCACAGAGCCATTCAGTGGTAGTGCCAAACCCAAAAGTTTGCTCTTTTAACTCATAATTCATTGCATGACTCCAGACCTGCATTTATTTGGCAGTCATCTCTGTCTAGGGGGTTATTAAGCAAGTCTTATAATCTATATTTATGATGTTTAAAATCATTCTGAAAAAGTACTCTCAAGAGTATCACTTAGTGGTAAGGCTTTTTGCATATATATTTTCCATCAGCATAACTGAGTAAGACATAAACACCTCTATAATGCCTTTTGTTATTCAAGTACATTTAAACCTCTGACAACAGATTGACCAGAAATGTATGCAACCCAACATTTATTCAATTCCAAGGAAGATAAATGGTTCTAATAAGGACTTCATCTGTTTAATCAGGTTATGTTCATTAGTTCATTAAAATCTCTTGGTTTTATATCTTCTGCACATGCATTATCTCATTTAATCTTCCCAGAAACTCTGTGACATGGGCAGGAAGCAAATTATTAGCTCCAATTTAGAGATGAAACTTCATCTCAAGAGAAATGAAATGGCTCACTCAAAGACATGTATCCAGTAAATGATGGAGTCAGGGAAAAATGTAGGTCATCTGTCTCATAACCCAATGTGTCAAACAAACTCTAAAGTGACCTCTGATGAGTCACACCCTCATATAATCCCCTCCCATTGTATTCCGGTAGAACCTGTGACTTGATTCTAATCAATAGAATATGGCAAAGGTGATAGGATATCCAGCGTTAATTATGGTAAAGGAAATTGGATATCACTCCTTTGGTTGTGTTTTGTCTATGACTCTGTCTTAGCAAACTGGAGAGAGGCACACTGACTAGCCCTGAAGAAGTCAACTGCCACGTTGTGAACAGCTTATGGAGAAGGACACATGGCAGGGAACTGTGGGCAGCCTCTAGGACAGGGGTTCTTAACAAGGGGGCCATGAGCTTGAATTGAAATTCAAAAAAATATTATTCTTGTGAGACATGTTGGCATGGGTGTGATATGTTTATTAAATAATACACAGTACAGTGGACTTAGTCAGGGGTCTGTGGTTTTCACCTGACTGGCAAAGGGGTCTGTGGAACAAAAAAGTTAAGAACCCCTGCTCTAGGAACTGCGGGAATCCTCAAAGACCTGAGGACGGCCTCCACCCAACAGCTGGAAAAACGCTAGGGTGCTCGGTTGAATTCGGCCAACAACCTGATTGAGCTTGAAAGCAGATTTTTTCCCCAGTCAAGCTTCCAGATGAAAATGCAGCCCAGCTGACATCTTGACTGTGGCTTGGTAAGTGAGCAGAGGTTCTCTGGGCCCCACTTATACATAAGACATGCCCAGACTCCTGACTCACAGAAACTGGGAAAATAAAAGTGTTGTATTAAGCTGTTAAATTTGTGGTAATTTGTTACACAGCAACCAAAAACAAATACACCCAGTGTTCCTTTCAAGACATCTCAGTCAACACCATCCATTCCTCTCCCTCGTCTCATTCCCTGGGTTCTGTAGCCAACCTCCTGAATATAATTTCAGTTCCACCACTGACAAGTTAACAAACTTGGCCAAGTTACTTTGTGCCTCAATTTCTTCAGTAAAGCAGGGATAGTAATAGTGCTTACTTCATGATGTTGTGCTATGGACTAAATGAGGTAGTCCATGGAAAAGTGTTTTTCAAGTGTCTGACATTGGGAGGCTTCAGTAAATGTTTGCTATTAGTAATAGTCTTGATATTACTTTGGGTATTTTGTAGCCAACACTGTTATTCTCTATTATCTGTTCTCTAATTTTTCCATAGTAATTGAAGTTTATACTGGGCATATAAATACTCAACCAAGCTCCCTTGCATTTAGATGTGACCACATGACCAAGCTCTAGCCAATAAGAAGTTATAGTGTGAATATTCCAAATATGACAGCTACTGACTCCCTGAACAACAATGAAAATAATCTATTGTTATAGCACGACCAAATTTATTACTTACCACAGTAAGGGAGTCCACTACCTTAACAAAATCTTTGTAGCATCTCAGAGTAGAGAGAGTAAAGATGTGGTATTTATGAAATTTGGGGGTCTAGTTTAAGGCAGTCTTTCAATGGAGGAAGGGGACTTGATTGGGATTGGGCAAAGTTTGTGATACAATAGTTAGGATTGGTGGACACCATGAAGGAGCGAGATCCTTGTGGAAACCAAGCATTTTTGAATAGTAAACACTCCTTTGATGAGTCTAATTGATGTTCTACTGTCCTGAGAAGAGGTATATAGTCTAATGAGGACTAATTGAATAATCTATTGTTTTGATAAATGGATCAAGGAAAGTTCCTGAAACCAACTATAAAGTTATCCCCAACTTCATCTTCCTGAACCAGAGTTTCTCAGAATGTAAAGTCATGTTAATGCAGACCACCAATAGTAAGGTGATGTTAAGGTGGACAGCAATTTGTACTCTCACTCATAATGGGAAGGAGATGCCTTCCTTTTCTTTCTCTCCCTTTTACCTGACTGGAATGCAGATATGATGGGGGGAGGTAGAGTAGCCATCTTGAATCACATGAGGCAATTTTTATGTTGTGTAGGGTAACCCCTTTTTTCTTATAGTTCAAAGTTGCCTTGGGGTGATGAAAACTTAGGGGTTTCCTTCTAGGCGTTGGGAGTATTAAGTTCAAGTACTAGTAATTTGCCTTGTTTTGGTGATGTTTTTGGTATAGTTGTGGCTTGTTGTCCACAGCTGACTTCATAGCAGAAAGTCAACTTGTAAGAGTGTTAAATAGAATTCCACAACAGGAGGGGATATGGCTCAAGCAGCTAAGTGTCTGCTTCCCACATGGGAGGTCCTGGGTTCAGTCCCCAGTACCTCCTAAAAACAAAAAAGCAAAATGAGAAAACCAACTCAGGGGAGCCGATGTGGCTCAGTGATTGAGGGCCAGCTTCCCACATACAAGGTCCAGGGTTCAATCCCTGGCCCCAGTATCTGAAAAAAAAAAAAATTAGAATTCCACCAACCACAATATACCTTCATGTGAGGCAGTTCTTTATCTAGAATTCCATTATGTAGACTCAATCTCCAGGCTGGCGTGACTGGGTTGAAGGACTCCAGTGTTGTCTTGGCAGCTCATACTTAGGATGAGAAGGAACTGGAACAGAAGTGTGTCTTGGACGAGGATAGCAATACATCTTCTAGTAATACGTCTTCCAGAGGCTGGAACCATCACAAGCTGTGCCCTGGTGTTATCCTTTGGTCTGCAGCTTCACAGTTACTTTGAATTACAATCCTCGTATTCATCATGACAATTGACAGGGCCTCAGGCCACTCAAGACCTGCTTTTTGTTGCAGTAGGTTTTATCCACTAACAGAAATGTGTAACAGGGCAGGCTGCTGGGTTCTTGTTTGTGACCCTATTTACGAATGTTAAATATTATTTACTCTACAACTTCAAGAGGAGAGTGATCACCTAGCCCATATCCTGAGTCATTACCCAATTCTTCTCTTAACAGACGTCTGAAGCTCCCACTCTAGTTGAGAAGTTCCCCAATGTGTAAAAGTCATTCTCACTCTAAAACTACTTTTTTTTTTTTAAGTT
>JAQZBX010037819.1:0-23646 GCA_029593785.1 Cabassous unicinctus | reverse complement strand
CATTGCGCCACACCCGCTTCCTGCCGTGAGGTTGCTGCATCAGCCCACCGCACCGCTCAGGCCGGCGTGCCCTCACAAGGAGGCCTCGGGACGTGAACCCGGGCCTCCCATGTGGTAAACGGGGGCTCTATCCACTGAGCCACACCCGCTTCCCGTTTTATAGGTCTTGACAAAATGTATAATGACCTGTATCTGTCATTGCAATATTATGCAGAACAATTCCAATGCCCTAAAAAAGGCCTGTATTCCACATATTCTTCCCTCCCCCTCCCCTCAGAACCTCTGGTAACCACTATCTTTATATCAATGTTATGAAAAGCATTTTTCCCCAAGATTACGTTTTAGTATCTTAATTAGGTGATGGCAAGACAACCATAAGCACAGAATAAAGCAACAAGCCAACAATTTAGGCATGACCACCCTGAATGTGTTAGGAGACTGCAGGGGACAGGTTGATTTCATAAACAGGCATTTTGCATTCTGTTGAAATCTTGGCATTTAAAAAAATAGTTCAGGCTGTGTATGCTTCTCTAACTTTTGAAAACTAAAGTATAGGTTTGTTTGTCTTCTAGAGTCAGGACAGTTTTTGATCACTTATTAGCATTATCAATTAATTTTAGAGAGCATCTACCATGGGCTAGGTGCTATTTCTATCTTCAAGGAATTTATCATTTAATGTAGGAGAAAAGGCCAAGGCACACAGAAAGCAATTGCTTAGAATAATAAATTAGCTAATATTTATTGAACACTTAACTGTGTGCCAAGTGTTTTGTTTTACTTGCCTTATCTAACGCAACCCTTTTTGAAAATTCCTGAAGTAGATTCTATATATAATTACCTTCATTCTAAAGATTAAGAAACTGAGGCACAGAGAGGTAACATCTAAAAACCATGCAGCTTGTAAGTGACAGAGTTGATGTTATTAGACTCTAGAGCCACAGGCTTACTTCCTACACTATCCTGCATCTCTACTAACTTCTATATGTATTTGAAAGTCTCTCCTCTGGTTTCTGTTATATTGCCTTGTCCTGGTCCTCCTGCATCTCTAATAATCTATTCCTATTTCCATTGATGATTTCTTTTCCTTCTCCTGGCCCTTGACCCTGTATTAGTTTCTCTGGTTACTTGTCTCTTCAAATATTTGCCTATATCTCTAGCTAAAAGGGACAAGGGGAAACACACTTGCTATTACTATCTTGTATAGGCCCTCTACTGCCACTGAAGTTCCTTACATAGGTTCTCAGTAAATGTCTTATCAGCCTTTGGAGTAGGTGTTAGAATCACCATTGCACCAAATGGAGTGACTGAGGTCAGAGAGGTTAAGTAAATCGTCCAGTCTCACAGAGCTGCTAAAAATCAGTCCAACTATGAACCCAGCTCTGCCTATTCCAGAGAGTATAATCTATTATCCCACAATAGTGGCTTTGTAAATTTTGCCACTCTTTTCTGTCTGCAGTCATCTCACTGGTAAGCTCATCCATTCCCAGGGCTTCAAGAAGTACTTCTAGGCAGGTTGTTACCAATCATTATGTCCAGCCCCAAGTGCTCACCTGTGTCCTGGTCTTGTATTTCTAATTACGATCACCTTAAACTCAACATGATCAAACCTAAATTCACTATATTCCTCCAGAATTGGGTCTTTTTCCCAACCATCACCTTTCTGGCAGCAGGATTATATATATATATATATATATAGAAATATATATATAGAAAAAAATATATATATATATTTCTTCTTCTCCTTCTCCTTCTCCTTCAGTTTTCCAGGCTAATATTCTTAGAACCTTCCATAACTCTACTTCTTTATTCCTGGTAAAAATGTATCACAAAATCCTGCCAATACTTTCTTTAAAATAACCCTTGTTTCTTCCCTTCCACATCTACTTCCACTTTTTTGGAAGAGGATTGGATATTTACTCATGTAAGTAGATGCCATTTATTTCATTTCTCCCTTTGTAATATCTCTTGAACCCCAAGCCCTTCTCTTTCCATAGCCTCCTCTGCTTCAGCATGTCCTCCTAGACCAGGAGTTCTTAAACTATTTCTTGCCATGAATTACTTTGGCAGCCTGGTGAAGCCTATGCATCAAATAAAAACATGGGATGACAAAGCATACAGATTATATTGAAACAGTTATCAAATCACTTTTTAAATTCTGATATAATAATTCACGTGTTTATTAACACATTAAATCACAACATCTAGCAGTGGGTCTAATAGCTACTTTACTTCTGGGATAGTGATGAACTTAAATAAAATATACAACATCCATAATGTATTATGAAAAGAATGATTTCTTTTGGTGACAAAGCCACAGTTCCTGCCAATACTATTGTGGTTTGTTACCAAGTGAATACATTTCAATTAGCAGTTAGTGAAAATAGACATGTAATTTTTTCCCCACCAAGTTCACAGACTACCTGAATTCTATTGGCAGATTCTCCACTCTGACCTAGATCATGGACACTTAACTGGTCTCTCTGCCTTTGTTCTATCCAGGACAATCACCCACAGAGTGGGTCTTCAGATCTCCTTCTAAAATGCAGATCTTATGAAATCACTTCCTTGTATAATGACTTTTGTGGTCCCTATTGTCCACAGCCACATTCTCCTCCAGCAGTGTAGAAATAAAGCTCATTTGAAATGCAGATTTCCTGGCACCACTCTGATACCACAGGTCTGAGGTGAGCCTGGGACTCTGCATTTTTAAAAGCATTACAAGGGGAAGTGGATGTGGCTTAAAGAGTTGGGTGCCCGTCTATCACATGGGAGGTCCCATGTTTGGTTCCCGGTGCCTCCTAAAGAAGACAAGCAAGACAGCAAGCTGACGCAATGAACTGATGCAACGAACTAATGCAACGAGGTGACACAACGAGAAAACACAATGAGAGACACAACAAGCGGGAGCGGAGATGGTTCAAGCCACAGGGTGCCTCCCTCCCACATAGGAGGTCCCCGGTTTGGTTCCTGGTGCCTCCTAAAAAAGAAGACAGCACACAATGAACAGACACAGAGAGCAGACAGCGAGCACAAACAACGGGGGCTGGGGGGAAAGAGAATAAAGAAATAAAATCAATCTTAAAATAAATAAATAAATAAAAGCATTACAAGGTGTCTTGCATCTGCATTTTAAAAAGCATGACAAGGTAGCCTTGCAATGGTGGTCTGCAGACCACACTTTGCAAAACAGGATAGAGTTCAAATTTGCAAACATGGCCTTAAACACCTTTCAGAATCTGTCTCATGGCACCCACTCTCCTAGCTCTACTCCAAACTCAGGATTTAACATCCATTCTCTAACAGTTCAGGTACTCCCCCCACCCCCCGAGAACCCCCTTCACTCCCCACCCCTCCTGCTCCAGACCATGCACACATTTCTCTGCTTGTTTAAGCCTTACTCATCCTTCAGGGCTCTACTTCAATATGACCTTCTCCCCAAATTGCTTACTCAGAAAATCTTGTCCTCCCCAACTTTCTAATTTCACTATATCTAGTCGTTAATTGTTTTAGGCCTCTGCAAAAGTAGAGGTGTTCAAACTCAAAGCTGCCTGAAAACTTTCATTGCATTCAACCAGCATTCAACATACTTTGGGGAGGGGAGGAACAATGATTATGAACAGCAGTTAGGTACTAGGTAGACCAGTCCCTAGATGAATAACATAAGGTCCTTGCTTTCTCGGAGTTAATGTTCCATTTCATCTGCCTCACTCTATCTACTCCAGCTCTTTGTTAACAGTCCTGAAGTCATCTCTCTGATTACGTCAGCCCACAATAATCATTTTCTTCATTCATTCATTCATTCATTCATTATTTATTGAGCTATGTGTCAGGCACACAATCTCTGCCCTCAAGTGTACTTTCCTCTCTCCTTGCTCCTTTTGTCTCCCCGGCTAGACTGGAAGCTCTGTGCAAACAGGGAAAGTCTTGTCCTTTTTTGTATTCTTCACTGCGTCTAGACACAGTGAATGAAACACTTAAAAATTTTCCAAGACCCCTTTCCCATTCAGAGCTTCCCTTACCTGGTACCGCTAAACTGAAGGGAAAAGAAGATTCTTTAAGGTGCCTGGAGTAAAGCTCCCTCGAGAACTGGAACTGGGAGTTTGAACTCTCCTGTCTCAGAAAAACAAGTCCCAGGAGCACAAACCGTAATTCCCTAGCGGGCTGTTGCTAGAACGCATCCGTTGCTAAGAGAAAAGAGGCGATGCCTCTGGCAAGATTGACAAGGTGCTGCCACCAATACAGTGTCTAGTTCCTAACAGCCCCTTTCAGTACTGGCTTGTGATTGGTTGCTATCATGTGACGTCACCCACGCGAGGCGCGGCCAAGTCCAGCTGTTCCGTATCCGCAGGGAAGGAGTTGTGCAACTTATATAACGATGGCAGTGACCCTGTCTGACCCCAAGTCTGACAGCTTCGGTCCACACCCTGCATCCGAAGGAGAATCTTCTCGGGTGTGGTCTCTAAGAAAAGAAATAGAGAGGGATGTGAAGAATCCCTTTAAAGCAGCTGTCTTGCTTACTCCCAGCGGCAAGCTGGGGCGCTCCAGAAACCCGCCGTAGGGTGCAGGTGTTAGGGAAAGGAAGTCGAGTTTGGTTGGGTCTCGTGCGTGTCCCAGAACTTCTAGTGTGTTACAGGTTCCTCTTGCCAAAATAACCTTGGCTAGGGTTTGACTCGAGCTGGAAATATGAAATCAAGGGATGAAGATTAAATGCCGGAGGAACTCCAAGGTTCATTTTCTCTGTGATTATGAGTCCTATGAGATTCATACAGTGAAGCTCATTTCTCTGAACAGTTTTCCTCCTTTCCTTAAAAAAATAATTATAACTACCTAATTTGTAAGCTAGCAGAATTTAATAAAGGAATGCATTGTGCTGCTGTAATTGATCTAAATTAATTTTTACACTCAACTTAAAATACTTAAGAGGCTTATGGATTTATAACATTTCTAAGACTGAGTGATCTTTAGTGAAGATGAGATTTTTACCTGGTGTTTATGAATATCATATAAATTCTTTCAAATTTCTGAAGAATTTGTATTTGCAAAATTAAAAAAAAAAAAACAACAATTATGAGAAGGCCTTATCTAAACATTGTGACTTTTTCCTGGGCTCTTCCATTCCTGACACTTAAAGATTAGTTTTCCCCTGAGCTCAGTCTTGAGACTTCTTTCCTCACTCTTGCATGCTCTCCTGGTGGCAGCTATCCCCCTTAACTTCAACCACTGCCTCTAAACACACCAGTGACTTACATTTCTATGTTCGCAACCTAATACACATTTAAATCTTCAGAACTGAATTTTCAACTGCCAACTGGACATTTCCAACTACATGTCTGGCTCAGTTCATTCCTAAAGAAAGATAATGAATGAATGAGTAAATGAATGAATTACTGCACCACAGGCACCAAAACTTAAGAGGGCCCAAAGTCAATGCATTATCTTCCAGCTATCTTTCAGGTATCTTTCAGAACCTGTGTTTTCTCTTCTTGTAGGTAAGAGCATCACTGTCCATCAGTTTGCAAAGCTAGAAATCTGAGAGCCATCCCTGACTCCTCTTCTACTTCCCATGGCCAACATGTCATAAATCCTGTCATTTTTCTTCCTTAAATATCCCTCAAACAGTCCACTTTGTCTGAGTCAACCACACTGCCTCTCATCTCACGTATGGCTCATCTCACACCTGGATGGAAGTAATAGTCTCTTGACTTATTCTGTCCCCCTCCCCCTTAATGTATTGCCCAAGTTGCCACCGAGTGCTCTAAAACAGATTCAATTGTGACATTTTCATGCTACAATCTGGCCTATAAACAGGTTCTGGGAGATACCTAAAAGGTAATGAGTTCTTTTTCTAACCCCGTTTTCTGCCTCTCTCTGTGGCCCATGTTTTAGTCCAGGGCTTCTCAAGGTTCTCCACTGAAGACCCCTAAAGCCAAGAGGCATGAAACCTCAGGGGTCAGGGCTTAGAAAAGGCTGTTGTTAGAGGAGTTGTGACTTGAAATAGACTTCTGCAACTGAAGTACATTTGTTTTATAAAAAGAACTCATGGCATTTTTGCATTCTGCTCCACAGTGCATTCATATTTTTTTGTAGTTTTAAAAAATGTCTAAAATCATTATTAACTAAAATTGACATAAAATTGAATAAACTCAAAGAAACCCCAGGCAGCTGTGACACACTAATCCTGTGGTTTCCCATAGCCTTTAGTAAACCTCTGTACATGGCAGGAGTTTGTGAGTTCCAGGTGGACATGGAGGGCTCTGGTTACGCTGAGCTCTCCACTGCTCCCCAGAGATGCCCTATGCCCTGCCCTTTCACAGCTCTGCATCTGCTCATCCTGCTTCTTCTGCCTCCATCTGTACCTGTGATGCCTTTCATTTTTGACCCCTGGTAAACTCCTGTTTATTTTTCAAGACCCCACTCACATATCACCTTCTCTGTAAAGCCATCCAGGCACCCTACAGAATTAGTCACTCTTTCCTCTGTTTTTCCTCTAAAGCAAGTATCACATTGTATCACAATGGCTTGCTTATATGAATGTCTTCCCTTCTAGACTATGAACTACTTTAGGGTGGGGATGGTCTTTCATTCCTTTTTATCCCCATTGTCTAGCACAGTGGCTGACATGTATATTTAATAAAATGGATATTGAATTATTTAATTGATTGTCTATCCTTGAAAACAAACCTGGAAGAAACTCCCTAACAAAATCTTCTTTGTACTCTTCCAAAGTATTTCTTTTTCTTAAAAACAAAACAAAACAAAACAAATTCATAATCCTTTGCCATCAGATTTAAGGAAGTAAGGATTCTTGCCTTGTGATTTGGGTGAGACATCAAGCCTTTCTGTCATCTTTTCTTTAGAGATTCCCCACGGGGAGGCCCATTTGGAGGACTGAGTCATAAGTCACAATGCCAAGAAAGTTAGAAATTTAATAGGAAACATTTAATAGTTTCTTCATGTTACAAATTCACGACTTCCCAACCATCTGTTGTCCCGCGGGAGTGGTCAGCAATGAACACGTCCATGCTCTTCCAGAGAATGCTGAATTGAATTTATCTGAAACATGAAGATTTTTTTTAAAAATTAGCTTTGGTTTCATCAGTTGAATGAAAAATGCAATGAGTCAAGAAGTTATAATTGAAAATACCTATCTGATCATTTCAGGCCATCTTGATAAGCTTCAGATTGGATTTATGCAAAGGTAATCTGACAAGTTAGATGGGAGGTGGTTACTACCTATTATGTTGGTGACTGACTCTCCACCCCTTTTATGGATAGATAGAAAAAGGTTAGCTGAGAAACTAGAGTTTGAGGACCCTGAGTAGGGGTGTTTATTCCTTTTGTGTGTCTGCATCAGATTGCCTGGGAAGGAGGAAGGGTGGGAGAGAGAGTGTCCTTGTTTGAGCCCTTAACTGCTGGGGTTAAGAAATATTTGCAAAGTCTTTCAGGAAACCACCACAACCTTTTGCATGAGGAACTGAGGGGCTTCCCAGAATGAGAAAACCAAACAGAAAATCTGACCCAGTAGCAAAATGTTAGCTGTTGGAGAAAAGGGCCAATTCTGGAAAAAAGGACGAAAGCTTCAGCAGGAAATTGGGATATGGGCATACTAAAGTGAGGAGAAAGGCATTCTTACCAACTGCTTCAGTACAGACTGTAGTATGGCCTGAGTCTAAAGGGGACTAAAGTGGACTCGGGCATCTGGGGCAATAATGCTTTCCTCAGAGCCAAACCAGATCAAGTGTCAGAGCAGCCACATTTCTGTTGGAAGGGGCAATCTACAAAAGATTGTAAAACTTTATGGTAGTGAATCAGAAATATGTTGCTAGCTAGTTTGGGTTTCCACAGGGGGCTTCTTACCTACCAGGGAAAAGATAAAATTGAGTCTCCTCTCAACCAAGTCTACTGGGCTTCAGATTTGACATACAATCTATGTTGAATATTTTTGCTGTGTACTAAAGTACTAAATTGCACCATTCAGCCAAAGGCAATGCTCCCATTCATGAGTTCAGTTAGCTTTAATATATAAACTTTGAACTGTTCAGTATGCTCCCAAGAATCTGTCTAGTTTGGAAAGTGGTGTTTAGTAAATTCCTTATTTTGAATGTAAAGGAAGAAATATATGTTTTTGTTAATGGAAATCGGTTTTTCCCCATTTCCAATAAATATATGATAAACAAATATTTAAAGAGCATTAGTGTGAAGGGATGTCAACTTATTAGCCTGCCCACTTTGCCCACAGATCTTAATCTATCCCTTCCCCATAGCATTGCTATAAAAGGTCAGCAGAGTGCTTCAAATATATATACTCAGTGAGTGGCTATTAAATCAGAATTAATTGTAAATGCTAGTCAAAGCAAATTTATGGACATTACCTCTGCCCTTGGTGACAAGTAAGTGTAGATTTGAATATCTAACTCCCTGCTAGGTATTTCCACTTAGATGTCTAATACAGAGCTATTCAAAATGTGCTCTTCAATCAGCGCCAGCCCACAAAATATTTGTTCCTACTTCATGAAATATTTGATACCCATCTGCAATAAAAAAAAAGTACAGAAAATGAGACTGTTTAGTAACTTTATAATAATTTGACAGAATAACTTTGTTATGTATGTATAAAATTAGAGTTGTATTTTTTATGTCATTATTTCATTTTTCTAGCATTCATTTGTATTGTATTTCACAAAAGTATCAGTTTGTGAGAGAAATCAAAACAAGTCAAAACAAACAGACCCTTCAATATAGAAAGTCTAAGAAGTACTTAACAGACAAACACAGTTTTAAAACTGAACTGGTTCTCCCCATCAATATATTGAGCCTGCAGTCTTCCTCTCAATTGATGGCAATCCATCTTTATAGTTACTCAGGTAAAAACTTCAGAGTCATTCTTGACTTTTCTGCTTCCAATTTCTTCACCTTTTTGGGATATATTTTCAATACTGAGGACTGAAGGATGTACTTTTAAAACATAAGTCAAATCATGCTGCTACTTTGCTCAAAAACCTTCAATGGCTCCCGTTTACTCTGAATTAAAGGCAAAGTTGTTAAAATGGCCTACGAGGTCCAGCATAACCTGGACCCTGTTATTAGCCTTATTTCTAGCCATGCCTCCCTGTGGTTCATGCTGCTGCAGACACACTGGCCTTCTGGGGGTTACTCAGACACACCATGCACATATATGATTGCATTGGCTGTTTTCTCTGCCTGAAATACTTAACTCAGATAGCCTTCAATCTTTTGCTAATATATTATCTTCTCAGTGACACCTATCTCTCACCCTATGTAAAATGGCAACTTCTCAGCATTCCTCATTTTCCTTTCTCTGCTTTATTTTTTCCCATAGTATTTATCATTCTCTAGTACCCTGTAGAATTTACTTATTTTGTCCATTGACCATCTTGGTACACTAAAATGTAAGTTCTATGAGGGCAGGGATTTTTTTCTTTTTTGGAAAATTTAAATTATTGCTGCATCCCCAGTGCTTAGATTTATGCCTGGCATATAGAAGTGAACTACAAATGCTTATTGAGTGATTTGTAACTTTGCAGAGTAATTTGGCAGTATTTATTAGAACTGAAAATGTACATACCCTATAATCTAGAAATTCTACTCCTGGATATTTCTCTAGAAAAACTCTTGTGCACAAGGAAATGGTAAACAGATGTTTATTACTGTATTTTTTTTTTTTTTTTGTAATGGCAAAAGTTGGAAATAACCTAAATGCCCATCAGTAGGGAAATAGAATGCTATGATAGTCAATAAATTACTATAAAGATGCTAAAATGAATGAACTTGCATGAATATAGCTCAGAGACTAATTGAGCAGAATATATACTGAGCAATGCCGTTTTTATAAACAGAAACATAAGAACTATTTCTGTGAATTGTGGGTACATATATGTGAGAAAAATATTACAAATGGTCTGCAATGATTTGCACAGATTCATGATAGAGGGTTGCATTTGGGGAGGGTATTTTAATATTATGTTTTATTTCTTGTAAAATAAAAAGTCTAGAAACGAATATAATGAAAAGTAAAATTTGTTCAATTTGGGGACTGTAGATGTGGAGTAGGATTAATATTTTATGCTACTCTTCTTAATTTTCTATATTTGAGATTTTCTCAAAATTAAGAAGAAAAATATCTTTTAGATTGCAAGATCTTTCCAAGCAGGAACCAAATGTTATTGATATTTGTATCAATAATGCCTAATATCTTTACTAGCATGCAGGAGGTCGCACTGAATACTTGTTGATGCTATGTTAATTGAATAAATGAACATTTTATTGAATAAAAAAGCAAGACAGAATTAAGGGAAGGAAAGAAAACAGAGGTAGGAATAGAGAAAGGTGAAAGATTATGGGTTGACACATGTTTGAATTACCACCCATGCTGCTTGAGACTTCCAGCTGAGCTATGTTTACTCTGAAGCAGACAGGATTTTTGAGATGGCAAGAAAATAAAGCCATAAGAAAACTCCCCTTTCATCTAGCAGATACCAAGAATGTTGCAGGGACTAATTGGGTATTGTAGTGTATTTCCAAACTCCTCACAGATATTAATCTTTGGTATTCTGGAGTTCCTGAAATTATAAGCTTTTCTGTATTTTTCTCAACACTTTACTTACATGTTTTAAAAATAGAATGAATAACCAGAATAATAAACAGTGAATCATTTCTCTGTGAATGGATTGTACTAAAAGTTCCAGGGGTTTTTGTTAGAAAAAAAAAGATAACAATTAAAGCATGATCTATTATTATTATGAACCAACATATTAGACAAGATTATATGTTTCAGTTACATGTAACAACGATCGCTATCTGTTATAGACATTTGACAACCAAAATATTGAAAGGGAACATCAATGCAAAATAGAGCTAAATAACAATGATTTAAAAAATAAAAGACAATAATATAAGTATTTAATATTTAGAAGTTATTCTTGAAATGAAAATTTAAAACCTGCAAAACATTAGCTGCCTTATCCAAAAAGGTCTTTGTTTTGTGACAAATATTCCAGATGAAGAAAAAATGTCTTTCATTTTGTGTTGATATTGGTCCAGTTGTTAAAAGCACAAACAAAAGTACTGTCAGGTTTGGCAATAGGATATATGTTGCTTTATATAAGCTCATTTCCTTTTTCATCAATAAAAATATTTTGTCTGCCTTACAAAGAACTGTATCCTATAATGCATATCCAAACACTGAAAAATGCAGCAAACAAGACTGGGCTGTATTAGAATAATGAATCATTCAGATCCCTTAGCACTACATAGAATCATATGTTGAAATTGCTTCCAAAACTTATTTCTTGAAATACTACTCATAGGATTAAGCACAATTTATTATGTACATATAAATCTATTAATTAAGTTTATTTTATTTGCAGGTATGTTCACTTTCAGAGCCACGAGCATACTGTTATAACATGGCAACAGTTACAGACCAGACTGATTAGATCTTTACTACTTCTCTCTTATGTGCTCTTGTCCTGGTTTTCTGAAATATTGACTTTAACCTTTGACTTACCATGTCAGCATCTCTGGTCTTGCTTTTGGGGTAGTAATATCACTACATTGATTATTAAGGTTTAGTTTTCCCCTTGGAATCTTTATAAAAATTCAATTGATCATATATGTGTGGATTCTTAATTCTGTTCCAATCATCTGTATGTTCACCAAGACCAACTGTTTTGCTTATATAACTTTATAATAAGTCTTGAAATCAGGTGAGGTAAGTCCACCTACTTTGTTCTCTTTTGAAATTGTTTTGGTTGTTCCAGGTTCTTTGCATTTCCATATGACTTTTAGAGTCAACTTGTCAATTTCTACAAAAAAAAAGTGTGCCACATTTTGATTGAGATTGGGTTCAATCTATAAATGAATTTATGACAATTGATATCTTAGTAATATTGAGTCTTGAAATCCATTAAGATGGTTTAATTTTTTCCCCCAATAAATTAGATCTTCTATAATTTCAATCAATGTTTTGTAGTTTTCAGTATAGAGGTCTTGACCATCTTTTGTTAGATTTATTCCAAGCTATTTTATGTCTTTTGATGCTACAGTAAATGAGACTGCTTTTTAAATGTCATTTCCAATTGTTTTCTGATGTTAAATGAGAAAGCAATTGATTTTTGCATATTAACCTTCTATTGTGCCACCTTGACAAATTTAATAGCTCTAGTTGTTTTGTAGATTCTCTGGAATTTCCTATGTAAAAAATCACATCATTCTCAAATAGGGAGAATTACTTATTCCTTTCTGATCTTTATGCCATTTATTTCTTTTTTCTTGCCTTATTGCAATGGCTAGTCCTCCAGTACAAAGATGAATACAAATGGTGATAGCAGGCACCCTTGCCTGTAAAGGATGCATTGCCATGTTAATTGTTAAAAATTGAAATATAAGGTTTAAGATACACTTTAAAAACATGCAAAATTATAATATTTAAATAGTTACTGTTAAATAATAAAGACAAAAATTCATATGAAGTAAAAGCATAAAGCATTTGTAGGAATGATAACCCCAATTCAGGAAAATGGTTAACTCTGCTTAGGGAAGATGGTAAGTGAGATCAGGAGAGATATAAAAGAAGCTTTATATTTGTAATGTTTTATTTGTCTTAAAAAACAAATATTTCTAAAGCAAATATGGCAAAAATATTAAGATATGTTGAAGAATGGCTTATGAATACATGAGTTTTGGTTAAATTTCCCTAAGCTTGGAATATTTCATCTTAAATAATTCTTTAAAAAGGATATACTTCACAACCAGCAAGATGGCAGCTGAGTAAGGAGCTCCTAGAGTCAGTTTGTGCTACAGGGCACTTAGTAATCACCTAGAGCTATCTAAAGCTCCTGTTTGGGGGCTCCAGGAGACCAGAAGAGCATCCTGCAACATCCTAGAAAGAATGGAAGGAGGAGACTGCCCATCTGCAGAGAAGATTCCTGAATAGAGCACTCCACACCCCAGAGGCCAGTGCCCATCCTCCACTGGCGGCACAAGCCACCTCGGGAGCTATTCTGCTGCTGGAATTGGAAGCTCCACTTCCCAAAAACAGGGGAGAAAGAGGCAATTGGGCACCAACTTCAGCTACTGATTAGTAAATTCGGCGGGCTAAAGCATAATCTTAAGAACAGCTAAAGTTTGAACCTGTCCAAGTAAAAAAGAGGCTGGTAGTCACCATTTTAATGCTGATCCTGGCACGAGGGGAAGTGGGACGAACTGAAAATCACAGTACTGGAAGAGACTGGCCTCTTTCCATCCAGATGAGATTGCAGCTCTAGCATAAGCCCCAGCCCCACCTCCGGCGGGGAGAAAGCTGGGGGGACCTGCGCCAGCCTCCTCGGGAAAATACAGGCCACGCAGTGGAGGCTGGTGATCATTCTACTTTGGCAGTGCAAGCTGCCCCAGGAGCTATTCTGTGGCTGGAGTTGGAAGCTCCATTTCCCAAAAACAGGGGAGGAAGAGACAGTTGGCTACTGACTTCAGCTACTGATTAGTAAATTTGGCTGGCTAAAGTATAACCCTAAGAACAGCTAAAGTTTGAACCTGTCTAAGTCAGAAAGAAGCCAGTAGCCATCATTTTGACTCCACCACCTGCATGAGGGGAAGCTGGGCTGACTGAAAATCACAGTGATGGTAGGGACCGGCTTCTTTCACACTTCAGACCCACCTCTAGCAGGGAGGAAGCTGCTGGGCCCTGCACCAGCTGCTCCAGGTAACTGCTGGTATATTCGGCAGGCACAGACTGAATAGTTGCAAGTCTACTGGGGCAACTGCAGTCATTTTGGACCCGCACAGCATAGATTGCTGCCTGCACCTGCAGCTCCATCCCTGTCTTAGGCAGAGGAGAAAGGGGCTTGACGCTTCATCAGTCTCTCTGGGAAACTAGAGTCTAAGCCTGCACGACTTGGATTGTTACACATGGCTGTGGCTCTGTCCCTACCCCTGGCAAAGGAGAAAGTTGGGAGATGCTTCATTGGTTCTTGGGGAAATGAGGGCAGCTTGAGGCTCCACAGCTTACAGCACCAACTATATCCTTGGCTCCTACTACACAACCAGCAAGGGAGAAAGGGCAAAAAAAAAGCCCTAAACTGAAGAGAGAAACTGCACCCAGAATAAATACATCTAGTAAGCCAGATGCCAAGACACCAACAAAAAATTGCAATCCACACCAATAAACAGGAAGATATGGCCTAGTTAAAGGAACAGGATAAGCCTCCAGATGACATAAAGGAGTTGAGACAACTAATAATAGATGTTCAAACAAATCTCCTTAATTAAATTCAATGAGATGGCTAAAGAGATTAAGTATATTAATAAGATATTGGATGAGCACAAAGAAAAATTTGAAAGCACACATAGAAAAGTAGCAGATCTTATGGGAATGAAAGGCACAATAAATGAAATTAAAAATACACTGGAAGCATATAATAGCAGATTTGAGGAGGCAGGAGGAAGGATTGGTGAGCTTGAAGAAATGGCCTCAGAAAACAAACATACAAAAGAACAGATGGAGGAAAAAAATGGAAAAATTGAACAAGGTCTCAGGGAAATAAATGGCAGCAAGAGGCATGCAAACATACATGTCATGGGTGTCCCAGGAGGAGAAGAGAAGAGAAAAGGGGCAGAAGGAAAATTTGAAGAAATAGTGATATAAAATTTCCCAACCCTATTGAAGGACATGGATATTCATGTCCAAGAAGTACAACTTACTCCCATCTGAATAAATCTGAATAGACCAGCTCTGAGACACATACTAATCAGAATGTCAAATGCCAAAGACAAAGAGAGAATTCTGAGAGCAGCAAGAGAAAAGCAATGCATAACATATAAGGGATACCCAATAAGATTAAGTGCCGATTTCTCATCAGAAACCACAGAGGCAAGAAGACAGTGGTATGATATATTTAAGATACTGCAAGAGAAAAACTTCCAGTCAAGAATCTTATATACAGCAATGTTGTCGTTCAAAAATGAGGGCGAGTTTAGAATATTCACAGATAAACAGAAATGGAGAGAGTTTGTAACCAAGAGACTGTCTTTGCAGGAAGTACTAAAGGGTGTGCTACAGCCTGAAAAGAAAAGAGAGGAGAGAGAGGCTTGGAAGAGAGTCTAGAAATGAAGATTATATTAGTAAAAGTAACTAAAAGTGTCAAAAGAATGGTGAAAATAAAATATGACAGATAAAACCCAAATATTTAGGAATAAACTTCACCAATGATGTAAAGCACTTGTATTAAGAAACTACAACTCATGTTAAAAGAAATAAAAAAAAGACCTAAATAATTGAAAGAACATTCCATGCTCACATATTGGAAGACTAAATATCATTAAGATGTCAATTCTACTGAAATTGATATACAGATTCAATGCAATCTTGATAAAATTCCACCAGCATTTTTAAAATAAATAGAAAGCATGGTCATCAAATTTATTTGGAAGGGTAAGGGGTCCTGAATAGCCAGAAACATCTTAACAAGGAAAAGTGAAGTTGGAGGATTCTCATTTCCAGACTTTATATCATACTACCTATCTACAGTGGTAAAAACAGCATGGTACTGGCATAAAGACAGACACATAGACCAATGTAACTGAATTGATGGTTCAGAAACAGACCCTCACATATAGGGTCAAGTGATTTTCGACAAGCCTGTCAAACCCAGCCAGCTCAGGCAGAACAGTCCATTCAACAAATGGTGCTGGAAGAACTGGATTTCCATAGCAAAAAGAAGGAAAGAGGACCCCTATCTCACACCTTATACAAAAATTAACTCAAAATGGAACAAAAACGTAAATATAAAAGCAAGAACCATAAAACTTCTAGAAGAAAATGTAGGAAAACATCTTCAAGACCTGTTGGTAGGTGGTGGATTCTTAAAGGAGATAAGAAGAGGACTAAGATGGATTACTGATGTTTAATGTATGTAGGAGTTTTAATTAACTTTACTGTAAAAGTGTGGAAATGTATAGAGTTGATGGTAACACATTATTGTCAGTAACAGCTGGTTTATAAATGGGAATGTGGCTGAAAAAGGTAGTCTAGGGATGTAAATGCCAATTGACAGAAAGCTAGAGAATAATCTAGGAACTGAATAACACAGTAACCCCAGAGGTGGATGAGAATTGTGGTTGATGATACAGATGCAAGATTGTCCTTTGTGAACTAGAGCAGATGTACGTCACTATTGCAAGGTAGTGGGAATGTGGAGAAGCATGGGAAAAGTACAACTGGAGTGACCTATGGTCTGTGATTAACAGTAATAATGTAATATTCATGCATCTATGCCAAAGATGTACTGTGCTGATAATGGGGGAGTATGGAAAAAAGTGTGCCAAATGTGTGCTATGGACCTGGTAATAATCTAAAGATATTATCTCATAATCTGTAACAAATGTTCCACCATGGTGTGTTGTGTTGATAGATGGGTGTTGTATGGTAATTCTGCACATGTGCATGATTGTTTTGTAAATTTACAACTTCTGTCATAAAACTATACTTAAAAAATAATAATAGGGTGGGTTGGGGGAAAATACACCAAATGTAAGATAAGGACTATAGTTACTAGTAAGATTTTGACAATATTCTTTCATAATTTGTAACAAAGTTCTCACAACAATGCAAGGTGTTGGTGGTGGGTTGATATATGGGACCTCTGTATGATGTTATGCATGTTTGCTTTGTAAGTTCACAACATTTACTATACACTTATTGTTTATGTATATTGATGTATAAATGATATAAAAATAATAATTAAAGAGTGGGTTGGGGGAAAATATACCAAATGTAAGTTACTTTGGTTAGTAGTAATATTTTGAGGATGCTCTTTAATCACTAGTTAAAAATGTTTCACAACAATGCAAGGTACTGGTGGTAGGGTGAGTTATGAGAGCCATGTATGATGTTATGTATGTTTGTTTTGTAAGTTCACAACTATTACTATACACTTATTGTTTATGTATGTTTATGTATGAGTGATATACTTCAAAAATGAGAAAAAAAGAAAAAAAAAGGATATACTTTTTTTTTTCAGAGTTCCAGGAAACTGGCATTGATGTAGGTAGGCACTGCTCAGCTCTTTTGCAAAAAGTGGCAGAGAAGGGACAAAATCCTACCCGAGTGAGCTGATTTGGGACTCCACAGAGCAGAAGGCTTCAGGACATCACTCTGGAAGTAGCTGGACAGAGAGATAAAGAGCCCAAGGGAAAACTGTGAGTTGCTCCCCCCTGTGGCTGGAAATGGAGGGGGCTTCTAAGACCCACCCTCCAGGCAAATAGCCTCCATAGATCCCCTGGCTCTCACCAGTCAGCTGAGTGGTAGGGAGCATTCTCTGGAAGAAAGAGGGGTCTGGCAAATGGTGGAGAGTGGTTTCCTTTCCATGGGTTTGGACACCTGAGTCCCCTTTGAATCTCGGGGAGGATATCAGACAGCACTGAGGTGGCCCCAGGGAAAGGGGAGGGGGGAATCTGCTCAGGCAGGCTGTCACACCCAGCCACCCTGGGATAGAGGAACTTGGTCAGGGAGGAAGCAGAGACAGGCAACTAACTAGCCCGGCCACAGAAAACTATTAGAAGTCCAACTAGCATAGGGGAAATGGGGGCAGGAAGAGCCTGATAAACTTTGAAAAGCCTATTTAGTCTATAGAGATGCTATAGTGCAGTAGGAGAATTCCTGCCTTGCATGTAGAAGGTTGCTGGTTTGAGTCCTGATACAGGCTAAGACAAAGGATTCAGGAGGGATAAGGCATGCAGCTAGCACCTTATGATAAGGAACTTATAGACTGAGTTTCTGTGGTATTGTTTTTATGGTTTTCTGGATTTTTTTCTTTCTTTTTCCTTTATTTTATTCACTAAAACTGGATACATCACCTGCGGAGGGCAGGCTGCAGGGTGATTAACTGATGAGCACCAGCAGCCTGAGAAGGTCCCTAGAGGCTGAAGAGGGAAGGCTGTTTTTCCTGGACTGCTTCTTTGTTGCTGTTTTGTTTCCTGTTTGTTGTTTTCCCTTTCTTTGTTTCCTTTTTTTCCCCTTTTACTTATTTTTTCAACCTACTTTATTTCCTCTTCTTTCCTTCATTTTTCTGTCTTCTGACTTCTGTTGCTTTTCTTCCATTCCATCATTTCTTGTTTGGTCTTCAATTTCTTTTTCTCTCTCTCTCTTGTCTTCTTTTTTCCTTCTATTCTCTTCTCATCTGTCTGGCTTTTTAATTTATTCTATTTTTTTCTCTCTATTTTGTTTCTTGTATTATTTTTTCTATTCTACTTCTTTTTATTCTTATTCCTTTGCATTTTTAAAGATTTTTTACTCATATTACTTAGCTTCCTACCTTTTGCACAGTTCTACCTTTTTTGTATTATTATTACTGTTATTCTTTTTCTCTTCTTATCTCTTTCCTTTTCTCTCGTCCTAAGATATTTTTTAAAAGGGAACACGGAATTGCAAGGATATACAATAAGGAGACCCAAGTATCAAAAATTAACCTTACCACACACAAAGAAACAACAAAATAAAACCATAGAGTAGAAAGAGAAGCTAACCAACCATGTAAGCCCATCAAGATAAACAGATGCCTACACATCAACAAAAAATCATAAGCCATGCTAAGAAAAGGAAGACTTGACCCAGTCTAACAAACAAACTAAAAAACAAAAGGAGATGCAGAATATGGAACAACTAATCAAGGATGTCCAAACAAATATTATGAATCAACTTAATGAAGTGAAGAAAGAGATAAAGGATATGAAGAAGACATTGGGGGAGCATATTGAAGATATTGTAAACATACATAAAAAGATAATGGACCTGATGGTGATGAATGGCACAATGCAAGAAATAAAAAAATACACTGGAAGCACACAATAGCAGCTTTGAACAGGCAGAGGAAAGAATCAGAGATGTGGAAGACAGCACAGCTGAAATCAGACAGATAGTAGAACAGGTAGACACACACACACACAAAAATCCAGCAGAGACTTAGGGATTTGAATGACAACATGAAATGCACAAACATGCATTATAGGCATCCCAGAGGGAGAAGAGAAGGGAAAGGGGGCAGAAGGCATATTGGAGGAAATTATGGCTGAAAAGTCCCAACTGTATTGAAGGACATGGATGTACATGTCCAGGAAGTACAGCACACTGCAAACAGTATAAATCCTAACAGGCCTACCCCAAGAAATTTACTTGTCAAATGGTCCAATGCTCAAGACAAAGAGAGAATACTGAAAGCAGCAAGAGAAAAGAGATCCATCACATACAAGGGAAGCTTGATAAGATTAAGTGCTGATTTCTCATCGGAAACCACAGAGGCAAGAAGGCAGTGGTATGACATAGTTAAGGTGCTAAAAGAAAAAACTTCCAGCCAAGAATTCTCTATCCAGGGAGTGGGACGTATGGGAATCCCCTATTTTTTTATGTAACATTTACGTAATCTAAGTATCCTTTAAAAAGTAAAAAAGTACACACACACACACACACACACACACACAAAAGAATTCTCTATCCAGCAAAACTGGCAATCAAAAATGAGGAAAAGTTCAAAATATTCACAGATAAACAGAAATTAAGAGAGTTTGTCAATAAGATACCTGCCCTTCAAAAAATACTAAAGGGAGTTCTACAGGTCGAAAGGAGAAAACAGGAGTGAGAGAGTTGGAGGAAAGCAAAAGAATAACTAAAAAGATAAAAAGAAATAGAAACAACATATGGCATACATAATCCTAAAGAAAATATGGCTAATATAAACAATACCTTTATAGTAATAACATTGAATGTTAATGGATTAAATTCTCCAATCAAGAGACAGATTGGCAGAATAGACAAGGAAATATGACCCATCTATATTCTGTCTACAAGAAATCCACCTTAGACCCAGGGATGCAAGAAGGCTGAAAGTGAATGCTTGAAAAACAATTTTACATGCAAACAATAATCAGAAAAGGGCAGGAGTAGCTATACTATCAGACAAAATACACTTTAAATGCAAAACTATTGTAAGAGACAAAGAAGGACACTATATATTAATAAAAGGGGTAATCTATCAAGAAGAAAGAACAATCATAAACATTTATGCACCTAACCAGGATGTCTCAGAATACATGAGGCAAACATTAGAAAAACTAAGTGGAGAAATAGATGCCTCTACAATTATAGTGGAGGACTTTAATACACCATTATCACCAATAGAGAGAACATCGCAACAGAGGATTGATAAAGAAACAGAGACCTTGAATAATACATTAGAGGATCTGGACCTAATAGACATATACAGAACATTACACCCAAATACAGTGGGATATACATTCTTCTCAAGCACACATGGCTCATTCTCCAGGATAGACCACATGCTAGGTCACAGAACAACCCTCAATAAATTCAGAAAGACTGAAGTTATATAAAGTAATTTCTCTGACCACAATGAAGTGAAGCTGGAAATCAGTAAGGGGCAGAGAAGGAGATTAGGCACAAAGATATGGAAATTAAACAATACACTCTTAGACTATCAGTGGGTCAAGGAGGAAATCTCAAAAGAAATCAGTAACCACCTTGAAACAAATGAAAATGACAACACAAAATATCAAAACCTATGGGATGCAACAAAAGCAGTGCTGAGAGGGAAATTCATAGCCATAAATGCCTACATTAAAAAAGAAGAAAAAACTAAAATTGAAGACCTAACTGCACACCTGGAGGAATTAGAAAAAGAACAACAAACTAACCCCAAAGGAAGTAGAAAGAAGGAAATAACAAAGATTAGAGGAGAGCTAAATTAAATTGAAAATAAGAAAGCACTAGAAAAAAATAAACAAAACCAAAAGCTGGTTCTTTGAGAAGATTAATAAAATTGACAAACCCTTAGCTAGACTAACAAAGAAAAATAGAGAGAAGATGCAAATACATAAAATAAGAAACAAGGAAGGGAATATTGCCACTGACCCCACAGAAATAGAGTATCCTAAGAGGATACTTTGAAAAATTGTATGCCAACAAGATGGATAATTTAGGGGAAATGGAAAAATTCTTAGAAACACTCAAGCAGCCTACATTGACAAAAGAAAAAATTGATGAACTCAACAGACTGATCACAAGTAACAAGATAGAATTAGTCATCCAAAACCTCCCAACAAAGTAGAGCCCAGGACCAGATAATTCCACAGGTGAATTCTATCAAACATTCCAGAAAGAACTAACACCAATTCTGCTTAAACTCTTCCAAAAAAATAGAAGTGGAGGGAACATTGTCTAACATTCTATGATGCCAACATCAACTTAATACCAAAGCCAAACAAAGATGCCACAGGAAAAGAAAGCTATAGACCAATCTCTCTAATGAAGCTTGATGCTCAAATCCTCAGCAAAATACTTGCTAATCGTATTCAACAACACATCAAACGAATTATACACCATGACGAAGGGGGTTTCATTCCAGGTATGCAACAATGATTCAACATAAGAAAATCAATCAATCTAATATACCACATAAACAGATCAAAAGGGAAAAAATCACATGATCATCTCTATAGATGCAGAAAAAGGATTTGACAAAATATAGTACACTTTCCTTATAAAAACACCTCAAAAGATAGGAAAAGAAAGAAACTTCCTCAACATGATAAAAGATATATATGAAAAACCCACAGCTAACATCATATTCAATGGTGAAATACTAAAAGCTTTCCCTCTAAGATCTGGAACAAGACAAGGAAGCCCACTTTCACCGCTCTTATTTAACATTGTGTTAGAAGTACTTACTCAAGCACTTAGGCAAGAAAAAGATACAAAAGGTATCCAAATTGGAAAGGAAGAAGTAAAAAAATTTACTATTTGCAGATGACATGATCTTATACATAGAAAGCCCTAAGAAATCTACAACAAACCTTCTAGAAGCTTATAAAGGAGTTCAGTAAAGTCGCAGGTTATAAGATCAATGTGCAAAAATCAGTACACCAAAATGAGCAATCTGAGGAGGAAATCAGAAAAAAAACCCATTTACAATAGCAACTAAAAGAATCAAATACCTAGGAATAAATATAACTAAAGATGTAAATGACTTACATGCAGAAAACTACACTACACTGTTAAAAGAAAAAGAAGATCTAAATAAATGGAATAATATTCCCTGTTCACAGACAGGAAGACTAAATATCATTAAGATGTTTATCCTACCCAAACTGATTTACAGATTTAATTCAATCCCAATAAAAAACCATGGCATTTTTTTACTGAATTGGAAATGCTAACTATGAAATTTATTTGGAAGGGCAAGAGGCCCCAAAAAGCCAAAGGCCTATTGAAAAAGAAAAATGAAATCAGAGAAATCACAATACCTGACTTTAAAACATACTACAAAGCTACAGTGGTCAAAACTGCATGGTATTGGCACAAGGGTAGACATACCGACCAATGGAACCAAATTGAGAGATCTGGTATAGATCCTTGCATATACACTCAACTGAAAATCAACAAGTCCACCAAGCCCATTCAGCTGGGAGAGATTGGCCTCTTCAACAATTGGTGCTTGGAGAACTGGATATCCATATCCAAAAGAATGAGAAAGGAACATCATCTCATACCTTATACAAAAATTAACTCAAAATGGATCAAAGATCTAAATATAAGAGCCAAGACCATATAGATCTTGGAAGATAATGTAGGGAAGCATCTATAGGACCTTGTAATAGGAAATGGTTTCATGAACTTCACACCCAAACTCTCCAATGAGAGTTGGTTTTTTTCATTTGTTTGTTTGTTTGTGTTTTGTTTTGTTTTTAGAAGCTATCAGGGATCAAACCTGGGACCTCATACATGGGAAGCAAGCGCTCAACCGCTTCAGCTACATCTGCTCCACTCTGCTCTAACTATCCTTCCCATCCTGATTCCATTGTCTCCTCTCCTCTTTTCGCCTTGGAACTTGAGCTCTAGAACCCTGGATAGTGTATATTACAGTGGTCAATGTGGGTTTTCTTAGACTATTATTAGCAGGTTATAATATCTGTCAGCTGTAGTAGTGCATAATTATAGATGTGTTAGTTTTAACACACCTGAGGTGGGGAGGTAGTCTAAAGGAGCATTGCAGGTCAATGGGGGGAAAAGAGACTCTTCAATAAATGGGGCTGGAGCAATTGGCTATCTACATGGTAAAAAATGAAATTGGATCTCTACTTCAAACCATTTAAAAAATCAATTTCTAATAAAATAAAGGCTTAAATATGCTAGGTAATATTTTAAAATGTTAAGAAAATATAGCAATTAGGGAAATGAAAATCAAGACCACAATGTGATACCACTTCACACATACTAGGATGGCTATAATAATCATTAATAAATGGAAAAGAATAAGTATTGTCAAGGGGTTACATACTACTCAGTTAAGTGACCCAAGTTGCTTCATCTAGTCCTGCCTGGGCCTTTGAGTCGCTCCGCCCCCCACCTGATCCTACAGAGGATCTGGCTGGTTGATGAGAGAGAACATAAAGTGGAGGATTACATGGGGGAGGGGGGAGATTCTTTTGGGCCCAGCCTTGAAGTGACATGCATTATTTCGGCCTAAATTTGATTAGTGAGGATGTAATCAAAGAGTCCCACCTAAATTCAAGGGAGGCTAAGAATTATAGTCAATGTTCTCCCAAAAGGAAAAACAAAGG
>JAQZBX010037818.1:0-23658 GCA_029593785.1 Cabassous unicinctus | reverse complement strand
CCCACTTTTATAATCCCACAATGATTAACAGACGGCTCAACATGAAGCAGTGGCTCAATATATATGTTGGTAAATATATATCTCTATCTAATATCTAAATATCTAAATATCTAAAGATATTTCTCTCTTTCTATATATATGTATTGTATATATATATATATTTGTATCTCTATATACGTATTATAGTCTAATGAAGTATAATTATGTAATTATTATAAGTAATATTACAATAAATAGCTATGCTGCTTTAGCCTTTACAAAGTGCTTTCAAATTCATATCTTATTTAACCTTTACAACCACTTAGTAAAAATTAAGGTCTTGTTTAAAAGTCCTATTTGAATCATGGAAAAATCAAGGCACAGAAGAATCAAGTGACTTTCCAAGGTGACCCAGCTGGTAAGGGGTAGAGCCAGAACTAGAATCAAGATCTCCTTATCCCTGGTTTAATGTCCTTTCACTACATCACTTCAGGTGTTGTCAAGAAAAAAAAAGAGGTAGGGAAAGTTCTTGAGAGCAGGAATATTTAAAGCAGCTGACCAACTGGGAAAACTCCCAGGCAGGGGCATTCTACTTAATCCCCTTGCCTAGGAGATCTGCCTTCCACATTCAAATTGTTTTAATTTTTCACCTTCTTTTCTACGCTGTTTGAAATTTTAACAGTTTGGGGATTTTCTTAATTAACAGGTATCTTCTTTTAGAATGCATTTACCTCTGGGAATGTTCTGTGGATATCAATCATTTCTAAATGTGTGTGAGCTTGCTCCATGAATTGCTTTCCTCCTGGCATAAAGCTCAGAACTCCAGCACTTGAGAGAGGCTGTGAATTTGGTTTGGAAAGAAAACATGGATTACTCTGGGACAAGGGGTATATTGGGGTAGATTAAGTTCAGATGACCTGATACAGTAGGGTCCACAGGGAAGCCTGGAGAAAAGGCAAACAAGAAAGTGGGAGGGAAGTGGTTAAGTAGTTAAATACTTATATAGTTTCCAAATGAGCAAGTTTTAATACCATCTGTAAAAGCCAGAGGCCCATTTAGTGGAACACAAGAAATACCTAATTACTGAATAGATTTTTTTTCACTTAGTAACTGTAGTGAGACTGGAAAACTATTCAACAAAACAGAGCTTTTTCCTCCAGGGCATACAGACTACATTTACCAGCTTCCCTTGCAGCTAGGTGTGGCCAGCATCTGAGTTCTGCCAGTAAAATGTAACTAGTCCTGACCCAAAAAACCTTTCCCCTCATAATCTTCCATTCTTTTTCCTCTTCCATGGCGACCTTGGAAGCCAAATATTGCACATTGCAGAGCCACAAGACAGAAGGAACCTCAATCCCTGAATTACTGCTTAGAGGAGAGTCTCCTGTCAACCAGGAACATCCATTTGAAAGTTTATGTGAATGAGACAAAAGTTTCCATTGTATTAAGCTCAAGAAAATTTGTTTTGTCAGTTTGTAGTTGGCCAAACAATAAAAACAAGTTATCCTCTTTTTGTGAAAACTATGAGAGAGCTACAATTTCCCTCTTGCCCTGTAGTGATGAAAAAGCATTCTGTAGCAAATAACAGTGGTGCAGTTCACACAGAACAAAGTGAGCAGGCAGAATTTCAGCACTGCATGGGCCTGGGTATTTGAAAAATAAGCAGAAGCAGCCCCAGAGATACAGAATCTGCACTTTAAAAATTCGCCCTTGAGCAACTATGAGACCAATCTGGCATAAGAAGATAGTGGATATAGAAAGGCATGAATCAGCTTAGGACTTTCAGTCTATCCATCTTTTTTCTTCTTTTTTTTTTAAGATTTATTTATTTATTTACTTTTATCCATTTTTACCACCCCTCCCCCCCATTTTTGCTGTTTTTGTGTCCATTCGCTGGACAATTCTCTGTGTCTGTTTTCTGCCCTCTCTTCTCAGCCTTCTCCTGTCTTCACCAGGATTCAATCCTGGGAACCTCTGATGTGGGAGAGAGGCATCCTACCGCCAGCGCTACCTTAGTTCCTGGTTTTTCGGCATGTTTTGTCTTGGCTCTCCCTTGTGTCACTCTCCTGTTACGTCATCATCTTGCTGCTTAGCTCGGCGGGGCCTGATGGCACACCCACATGCAGGGCCTAAAGGGCTCACCCGCTCACAGGGCCTGACAGCGCACCTGCTTACGGGGCCTGGCGGCGCACCTGCTTGCAGGGCCTGACAATGCACCCACGCATGGGGCCTGGGGGGCTCAGCCGCTTGCAGGGCCTGACGGTGCACCCATGCATGGGTCCTGGGGGGCTCACCCACACACGGGGCCTGGCAGTGCACCTGCTCACAGGGCCTGGCGGCCCATGAGCCATCTATATTTTTCTTTATTTTTACCGGGAGGTCCCAGGGATTGAACCCAGGTTCTTCCACATGGGAGATGGACACCCAACCATTTGAGCCACATCTACCTCCCATATCCGTCTTTCTTCCAATATTTTTTAAACAGATATTTTTGTGCATCTGTAAGGTATCATGCACTATTCTACATGCTGTAGATATCACAAAGAATAAGATAAAAGTGTTGCCCTCATGTAGCTTTTATTCTAAAGGGGCAAAGTCAAAGATAGATGATAAATTTGGAAAACACATACAAGAAAACAATACAATTTTTAGATAAGTACTATAAATAAAATAAAAAGGGATAGAGAATAACTGAGGGTAACAGCAGAGATAATTTAGTGAAGAGGTCAGAAAAGATCTTTCTGAGGAGGTCTATGCATCAACCTGAATGATAACTAGAAACCAGACTGGCAAAGAATTGAGTGAAGAGGATCCCAGGCTGAGGAAAGGACTGTGCACAGGCCTCTTCAAGGAGCACAAAGAATACCAGTGTGGTCAGAGAAGAGCAAACATAGGACAGAGACAAATGCAGAGGTGGGCAGGGACCAGTTCACAAAGGATATTATTTTAAAAGGCATTGGGGAGCCATCAGACAATTAAAGAGAGGAATGTTATAATCTGACCTATACTTTCAAAAGCTCAATCTGACAGATGTTTGGAGAATGGACCACAGAGGGCTATGGGATGGCTACCCAAGACATAAAGGAGGCTAGGACTAGGGTGGTAGCAGTGAAAATAGCCAGACATGGGTGGATTTGTGATTCATTTTGGAAGTAAACCCAAGAAGACTTTCTGATGGAGCAGATGCTGGGGGCAAGGGAAAGAAAGGAATCCAGGCTGATTTCCTCATCTTGTGATCTGAGCCCTGGGTGGATGGAAGTCCCAGTGACTGAGATTGGTGCCTCAGGACCCCGAAACACAGGAAAACATTTTACTACAATAGTTCAGCTACATGATGAGTTAAATAGGCTTCTGTGGGGGTAGTCTGGAAACCTAACTAACAATTATAACAATTAAATCCCAAACGAAAAATCCCAAACACTATCTTACAAATGAATTCAGAAACATGATAAAAAGACAGTGCTACTTTAACCTCCAGCTCTGGCCCTGACCCCCAGTTGCTGTGACAGTGCCTCTTTCCTGAGCACAGAAATTAACAATTCCCCTTGTGACCTAGACCACACTAGCCAGCACTACTGATAGTCTGACCCAAGTGAAATAACTAGGAAATGGGAGTTTGGGCTTCATTTTTCTTATTATTAAAATACCAAGAAGAAAGTTATGGGGAGTTAAGAAGAGGCAGGAGTTTAAGGGGATGGGAGAGCTGGAACAATTACTTTTGATAAGTAGCCTTGGAGAATAAAGCAGAGACAGAGAAAAACCAGGCCTAGGAAGAAGACTCATCTACAACTGCAGCTGGGTGGAAGACATGTGGATTATGATGAATAAAGCAAAGGCTGGAGATCTCGGTTTCTTGTAAGGGGGAGGGGGGGTTGATAGCTGGATACCAGGAGTTCTTTCCTTTAGTCATGAAAACTAAATAGGAAGAAAAAAAATACTCCAAGATATGGTTATCTCAAGCATTGTGAATCCCTGGAAATACACAGTGGGAGCAGGACCTAAGAGTTAAGGGTTTTACTAATAATGATTCATTAGAAGTGCTTCTGATCCCTGTGCTGTCCAAAGTAGGACTTCAGGAGATTGAAGCCCAGATTTAAGCATAAATTGGGCTGCGTGAATCATGATGCTCATACATTGTGTAAAAGTTCAAAACAACAAGAGTTAACTAATCAATCTTTGGATAATTAGAAATGTAATTAAGTACACCGGCCTATTTTCCCATGCATTCTATTCATTAAGAATTTACAGGGTCTTGTTTCTAGGGACGTGCTCTCACACTCGCCTCTGCATGCAGTAAATATCTACCCCCTTAGCTATTCTAAGGGTGCTTTCTGTTTGAACTCTGGTTTCTCTGTCCCTCTTCCAGCCTCTTAAAACTCACACAGTTTTTCATCATCTCCAGTCATACGAAAGAAGTTACAAATCACCTTGCTAACAAGTTGCTGTGTTTCAGACATTTCTGAAGTTCTGATACATGAAATAATTAAATTCACACCAACAGGGTATATTTTTTCCAAAACATTTCCTTGAATACAGTTGCATCCATAGCTTTCCAAAAGAAGGAATCATTATGTAATATAACACTCAGTGCCCCACTGCCAACAATCTGTCCCTGGCAGAACAGATAAACGCTGGTCCTTCCATTTCAGAACACTCTCCCCTGTTACCTGCTGGCTCTCCCAAAAGGTATAGATGTGGGAGCTCACACCCTCTGAAAGTATTGGCCTCAATGAGCATGCACGCTGCCAGTTCCAGGAATGATCTCCATAAAGATTAATGACAGAAATTAATAAAAATGACAATAATGGTTGTAATTCATTAAATGTTTTGTGAATGCCAGACAATTTGCAAAGTTTTTGACATGCATTATCTCATTATCATCTTAATTGGGAAATCCAGTTTACTACATTGGAGTTTGCCATTACAAAACACTAATTTACGACTTGGGATATGCAAGAAATCTATTGCCCAGCAGCAGGGCCAAAGCAGACTACTGAGGGGCCACACATTTTGTACTTTTTCTAATAACTCTCAATTCTTGATCTATTAAAGACTGCTTTCAGTCTGTGAAGAGGTATCCTTCTGATATTAAGATTAACTAATTCAGGCCAGTATATAGTAGGCTTAGGCTAAGTTATGCCATGGTAACAGATGATCCAATAATGTTCAGTGGTTTACAAGATGACAATGCCACATGTCCAGCACCTGCCAACTTTTGCTCTGCTCCATGGTATCTTCAGCCCAGGATCTTGGCTGAAGCAGAAGCTCCTGTCTGGAACAATATCAGTTTTGTGTTGGAGAGGAAAGAGACCTTGGTGGAACTCTGCAATCAGTCAGAATTTCTACTCTTCAACGACACATGTCACTTCCATTCATATTTCACTGGCCAAAACTTATGTCAGTAGGATCAAGGAGGAAGCAAATATTTTGAGCAATACAACACTGAACAGTCAGGGGTGGGGTATAGCATGAGTCAGAGCATACAGCCCTGGAGCAGATGCCAGGTGACTATTATCTGCACTTTATCTCTGTGAGTCTTAGTGCCCGTACCTATAAAATAGAGATAATGTGGCCAATGCTGCTGCTTTCCTCAAAGACTTATGATAACATTTCAAAATTATAAAAGAAGTTGGAAAAAAACAGAAAATTCTGCAAGTAGAAGGTATTAGCATTTAAGGTTAATTGCAGTATTTTCAATACTGGGCAAACTGCATGATGCACATCACATCACACATTGTTCCTTATTCTCCTAAATAATGTTTTACTACAGGAAGAAAAAATTCATGAGAGTCTACCTAGGTAGGCTCCAAATTCAAGAAGTGAGATCATGAGTAAGACCTCAATTGCTATACTTTCCTCAGACACTACTTCTAATGTAAATTAATGTATCAAAAACTACTTAAAAGCAAACCACTGAAAATGTCGTGACAGAGGAAAAAAGCCTCAGCAGACAGCTACCAGATTCATAAAACACTAAAACTCAAATAAAGCAGTTTTCAAAATGGAGACTGTTCCTGCTTGAGTCAGAAGAGGCAAAATGAAACGACCTCCTGTGAATTGTATCATAGCTGACAAAGGTTCTTATTATCTTCTATTGATTGGCTAGGAGTCCCGGAATTTTCTCTATGGAGGTTTCTACAGCAATCTCTGCAGAGCAGAAGGAGTCCTTAATACACCATATCTCTGCTACTACCCTAGGAAGTTAAGAAAATTGAAAGCCTTTTGTACTTCTTTTTCCACTGAGAGGTTGAATAGGCTTTTCAAGATAGCCTGGACAATGTGTGTAATATTTTGTTTTAATTCGCAAGCCAGTCTTGTTCATCGTGGTTGTTACAATATGGGTCATTTTCACTCCATTTACTCAGGGTAAGAAAATAACTTGGCTGCAACAGTTCATAAGTCTCTAGTTCTCTCTAGGCTACAGTGAGACAAAGAATCCAACCTCTGAGAGTCTCTGGGACCCAGGTTGGGCACTCGGCCACCTCTAAGCTTATCTGTCAGTCAACCCCAGAGAAGAAATCTTAGAACAGAGATGGAAAATGGCCATGAGCTAAATTTAACCATAAAAGCATGGGGTATACATAGCTTTTTGCCCACCCATCCTGCTCTGACAGCCCTGTTTGGTTCAGGTAAGGGCAAAGCTCATTTGGTCTCAGGGAAGGATAACCCCTACTCCCAGCTCCAGGGGATAAACAGCCCAAACCAGTAACAGTCGCCTTGTTCCCCTTTCCCAGGCATAAGGGTGGGGGATGAGGTAATCCAGGTCAAAAGACATAAAAGTATTCTGCATGTGTGTGCCAGGGGTGGGGGTAGGAGCGGTTTGGGGGGAAGTAAGGGGGAAAGGGGAGAACCGTCTAGGAAGGACTTTCTTTAAACCAAAAGGATAGAACCTCCCACAGAGCAAGGTTTTTACGCCTGTCCATTCCTTCGTGCGTGGGAAGACAGTGAGGACACCAAGCCTGGAGCAACCACAGGGATATGAGTACAAGCACCGAAGTCCAGCATGCTGAAGTTACAGAGCAGAAAGAGAGACCCTACTTTAGACATTGTTAGTCACTGTACTTGTTCTAGGATTTGGCCCCTGCTTTACACCTGAGCTCGCTCTTTCTTTTTTTTTTTTTTTTTTTGAGGTACCAGGGCCAGGGATTGAACCCTGGACCTCGTATGTGGGAATGTGTGAAGCTGGTGCTCAACCACTGAGCCACATCAGCTCCCCTGAGTTGGTTTTTTCATTTGTTTGCTTATTGTTTGCTTTTTGTTTGTTTTTAGGAGGCAGGACCTCCCGTGCTGGGAAGCAGGTGCTCAACTGCTTGAGCCACATCCGCTCCCTGAGCTCTGTTCTTATACCCTAGATGGACTCTAATGTTCAGCCATTTCTCCTTTAGTGCCACGCTTCCTTCCATGAACAAGCCTTGTGGAAAGGCTCCATGATAATAGGGAAAAGACTGAAACCCAAGCACATGGCCATTCCCCAAGATGACACCACAGTCTGCATGCTGGCCCAAGGCCAGACACATACAGTGAGACAAGAGGTAGTATGTCCAAGAAAACAGTGATTCAGACCTAAAAAAACACAGCGCAAAATAAAATAAGGCCTCACACAGAAAGGGCAGGCTTACTATCACATATGGCTCCTCATGGAGCTGATTCTATACAATTTAAAATGGTATCAATGAAGAGAGAATCAAAGAATCCCAAACAGCATTAGACCAGAAATTTTCTCCCAGCTTCTGCCAGGTCTCAGTAGCTGCCTGGGGCCATGAATGGTGGGTAGACTGGTTCTGATGGACAACTTAAAGGCCTGACAGTGACGGAATCAGGGTTCAAATTGTTTTGAGATTCCTTATATCATTTTTATAGTTGTTCAGATTCTATCCTTACATATAGCAGAAGGTAAGAAAGTAAATTTTTTAAACCTCCCCTGGATTGGTAGGTAAATTTTTTCCATTGTGAATAGAGAGGATAATGTTCATATTTTAACTTTTCTGTAAATGTAAATCTAAAACTTCTCTAAAAATAAAGTTTATTATTACAAAAAAAAGACATTCCAAAAGAAGCTCTACCACATACCATTTAATTGACCATCGAGATGACAATCTCCTCAAATAATAAAACAGAAAAGGATATATTTATAGATTTGCTGGTGATTGTCACACACAGTGACAGCAGAACATGGGATCTGATACGGCCCTGTAGCTTTTGTTGCTTTGCTGTGTTTCATAACTACTTGCAAATGCCTTGTTTTCTCAGGCTATTTAGCAGCCTGGATAAACCAGGAGAATGGAGAACCCTAGATGCATCGATATGATTTCTTGTAGCATTCCAAAGGACCAGAGCTAAGTGATGGCTTTCACCCTTCAACCACATCTACCAGGAACACATTTCTTAGCCAGTTTCTCACAAGTGACTTCATTAAATAGCTCACTTACCTTCACAGTAGGCAGAGTCTCCCTGGATAGAGATATAACCATTCTTACACTCACACGTTGCTTTTGTATTCCAGTTTTTGCACTCTGAGTTTTCACCACATTTAGGCCCTTCTGCACAAAAATTATGACCTAGAAGAAGCAAATATAATTTTGCATTAGGAAAGGAGGGAAGAAAAGACTCCCAAATAATAAAACATGAAACATTTCTATTAAATGTCTCTATGCATGAAACCACACCTTGGCAATAAGCAAGGGTGAGCTGGGCAAGGAAGGGGGGTGTAGGAATAGGAAATTTTGAACCATCTCATGCTTATGAGATTTTTTTTCCTGGTACTCAAACTTGCTAAGGTTGTTCCTTCCTGGAGGATTTTACATATGCTGATCCTGAATCCTCTTCCTACTGCCTTCTTAATTTATCATACATAGAAATATATAAAATGGATGTATAGGTCTCAAATAATAATAGAATGAATACAAACAGAACATTATCAGTACTCCTTGATTTCCCCTCCCTGATGGCTTCCCCTCCCTGTGCCAGAGATCACTATCCTGAATTTTATGATAATCACTCCCTTGCATATGTGATAGTTTTACCATACAAATGTACTTATCTCTAAACAATATATTGTTTAGTTTTACCCATTTTGAACTTCAAATAAATAAAATTGGGTTATTTATATCTTCTGTTGTGTCCTTTTTGCTATTCATCCATGTTAATGCCTATAGCTATAGTTCATTCATTTGTCAATGCTATATAATAGTCCATCTTCTGAATATGTCAAAATTGATTTTATCCATTATATGACCGATGAACATTTGAGTTATTTGCAGGTTTTTGATTACAAACAAATGCTAAGGGAAACTTTCTTGAATATGTTTCCTCAGGCATTTTTTTTTTTCTATTTAAACATATGTTAAATATTTTCTTTGCTCACCATTCCTTCTTAGATCCCAAACATTCCTTCTAGGATAATTGTTTTTCTTCTTAACGTATCCTTTAGAAGTTCCTTTAGTGGGGATCTGTTCATTGCAATTGTGTTCAATTTTAATTTTAAATATGCTTTTATACGACCTTCATTCTTGAAAAATAGTTTCACTGGTCATACAGTTATTTTCTCTCAATACTTTGAAGATATTGTTCCATTGTTACTTGACTTCTATTACTGTTAACAAATTAACTGCTAATCTAATAGCCATCCCTGTTTATGTGAACTGCTCTTTCTCTGTGGCTGTTTGTAGGATCTTCCTTTTTGTTGTTTTGTTTTCTTTGTTTGGTTGATTGGTTGGTTTATTTGATTTGGTTTAGTATTCTTCAGTTTTACTCCAAGATATCTAGGTGTGAAATAATTTTATTTATTCTTCCTGGAATTTCTTGGGATTCCTGAATTAGTGTCTTTTGTCAGTTTGGAACGTTCTCAGCAATTGTCTCTACAAACATTCTCACTTCAATAGTTTTTCTGTTCTTTCTTCCTGGAATCCTAATTATACAAATGTTGTTCTTTCTCCTCCATATTATTTAGGTTCTTTTTTCTCTATATACTAAATTCTTGGTAACTTCAAATGTACCTTTCAGTTGACTAATTCTCTCTTTCTTCAGCTGTGTTTTATATGCTGTTTAAGTCATTCATAACATTTTTAAACTTCACTTATTATATTTTGACTTACTAGAATTCTGTTTGATATTTTAGAATCTGGTCAAATTTGATAGTCTCATTCCTTCATCTTTGAATTTCCTTTTTTATTTCTTTAAACATATTATACATGCATATTTTGTACTGATAATTCTGATATCTTCAGTCTTTGTGTATCTGTTCTGCAGCTTGTTGTTTATCCTGAGTACAATGCATGGTAGCTTATTTTCTTGTGTTTTAAGTGATTCCTGTATGTGTGAGCTCATAGTTTTTGGAATTTAATCTTTAGGAATTATTTGAGGTTTGCATTTCTTAAACTGCATTTATTCAATCTGTATTTGCTTCTGTCAGGTACCTGAGGGAACTATCAATCCAAGATCACATTAAACTACATTTCTGCCCTGGGGCATGGGGATTGAGCCACACAGGTAGAATAAATTCTGGCCCTAAGTCTTCAGGAATGTATACTTGTTAGGAGAGCCCATGGAAGAGTTTTCTCCTCCAGACCTCCATCAAAAGTCAAAACTGACAGGCAAGTATGCTTTTGCATAGGGGATTTCTTCCTCATTCACCCTTCAAGGTTCTTGATGTATGCATCTTGCATAAGCTGCAGGTTTTGTCTCCTCTCTACTTACAGAGTGCCCATTAAAAGCCAGATCCTAAACCACCAGGGATTAGAAATTGACCCCAGGGAAAGTTCGCATCTCAGTGGAATCATCCTTTTTTCAATATTTCTGGTGTCTATTTTTTCCCCTTACACTATGGCCAACTCTACCAAATTTTAACACACACACACAAAAAGGTCCTGTATGTTATGCAGCATTTTCAGGTGAACTAGGAGGAGCAAGTTATACCTACCACAAAAGTTGTAAAGTTAAAATATGATAAGGTATGTGGAGGTGCTTTATCATCTTTAAATCAGTACATTTTGTTTAATAATAATTATACTGCTACATCACATATTATAGTGTTATGGAAAATATTGGATCTTGGGCATCAGGAGATCTAATTTTGAATTCAGAGTCTGCAGCTAATAAACACTATAAATCATTTTCCCTATCTAGGTATATACACAAGGAATGTTTGACATAATTTTCAAATTGTGTTCTTTAAAGCCCTGGGCACAGATGAGTTGTTAGGTAGGACTAAAGCTCCTCACCACGACTTCAAATAGAATAGCTCTGCCTTTATCTTTTTGACATATTGATCAGTTATCAACAGCTTCAGGCTTAAAAATAATACAAATGTCACTAAACTCAATAGATTCCAAGTTTAATTCTTCTTGATGAAGATAATGAGAATAATTATTATACATTAATAATAATAAAAAATTCAAGTACCTATAATATGCCTCACATTACATTAGATGTTTTAAATAGGGATAATAGTATATCTTATTAATATGCTGTTGAGATAATTAATTGGGATAATCAATGCAAAGCACTTAGAATAATTCCTAATATATACTAAGAGGTCAGTAAATGGTAGCCACTATGATGATGGTGATCATGATGATGACAATGACAACTAAAATTCAAAACATTTCAATAAGGTCACTGTTATCCTCAAAATTCAAGGTAAGAAAAGAAACGCTGAAACACCTAAATAGAGAAGCCAGGGTTCCAAATTAGGTCTAGCTACCTCCAATGCCCATGTACTTTTTACTACATCATGTATCCTCTTTCAGCAAACCTCCTGATAAAAAGTGAAAGTTGTAGCCACTCCTTGGGACATTAAAGAATGGATCCAAATCCTTAGGTGAGCATAGTATCACATCCAGCCTCCCTACCTATGTATGACCTGTTAACTGGTGATCACCCCAATGAAAATCAGAGCAAGACCTAACTTGTTGGAAATGTGAAACCTCTGCCACACAAGAACCCTTCTGTGGGGGTTTGAAAGACTTACAGTAACCATTACAGCTAAAAGTACTTGCTGTTTTTGCTATCAAAAGGACAATGTTCAGGCATCACAGGTCTTTTTGCCAGAAGAAGTGCCTGGACTTCACTTCCCATGTTAAAGTTGCTCGTTATTTAAGTCATCATATTTCCTTTCATTATGAAGCTTGACTCAATGCCACATGTTCATCCTTTATTACATGTATTCTTTGTCTATGTCTTTTCTCTCTTCCTTTCCATGAGACGACAACTGTCCTTTTCCTTACACATGTATTTGATAGCCTGGAATCAAACACTGTTGATTTCCCAATGCATGTTACATGGAGAAGGGAAAAGCTTATGGGACAGTCTGACCAGAAGTCAAACCCACTTTGGTAGGTTCTGACCATTGTACCAGAAAAGCAAGTTGTTTTGGTTTTTTTTTTAAATTGATGCAGGACTTCACTTAAGCAACATTTATTCTGCACAGGTGTGCCGCTCTGCAATGACTATTCACTCAGTATTTACGGAACATCTTTGCTTTGGGCTACCATGCAGGCCTCAGGGGACAATATAATAATGTTTAAGACATATTATCTTCCTACAGGGAAATTACAAACTATGATGGGAGATAAAATATACACAGGGATATTCTCCAATACAAGGAATCTGTGTTAAGTGAGATATGAGCAGGACAAACTGTCATAGTGTTTCAGAAGAGAGATCACTTCCAGATGATGCAAAACTTGACCCTGGGTTTATACTAAGTGGAAACATGAGGAGGGGCAGGATACAGATTCAAGTAGGAGGAATAGGACTCCAAGCCTTGAAGAAGAAGGGTAATACAAATTTGAAGAACCTCCAATAATCTGACACAGATATAATCATAACAATAATTAATATTTATGGAGCATACTATATGCTAGGTACTCAGCTAAGTGTTTCATATGCATCAGATATAATTCTATTAAGAATCCTATTAGACTATTATTATTGTCCCCATTTTACAGATGTGCCAACTGAAGCTTGAAGAACTCAGCACACTTGTGGAAGGTGCACAGCACCAGGTCTCAACCCCAAATCTGACTGAGGCCATAGTTCTTAATCATTGTGCTATTCCAGGCTTCTCTCAAGAGCAAAAAATTCCTAAGCAGCCTACAGTCCAAATGATAAAGAAAATATCCCTTTTGCAGGTGCAGATTCAAACAGACTACAATTTGGGTTTCTTCTCATTCACAAAAAAATACACATTTTCTACTGGGTCATCCCAAATCTTCTTAACCAAATATCATAACTTCAAACTCTCCAACTTGTTGAAGTCAGGGTCTATAACTGATTCATTTCTCTCAACCAAGGCCTTCCCACAGAAGTATAGCTGCATGGATAGATAGCTTATAGATAGATGGACAAATGGACAGGGTAAATGAATGAATGACTGAATCAATGGTGATGAATCTATAGTGGCATGCAGTGCTCCTTTCTTAACCAACCAGATGGCATGATTGGGGCTGGTTTGTTGGTCACCCTTTTTCCTTCTCTAAATAGTTTTACTGAAATATAATTTATATACCATATAACATGTCAGTAAATATACTGAACCCATGGTTAAGTATACAGTTCATTGATTTTTAGTAAATTTACACAATTGTGCAACTATCACTATAATTCCATTTTAGACCACATTCATCATCTCAGCTGGACACCACCATGTTTTAAAAGCTACCTCAATGTCTCAGATGGCCACCAAGTCATAAACTCTCAATTAAGTCCCAACATTTCATGATCTTTCTAAGGGCTCTGTTTTTCTTAGCTGATATGTCTGAACAGCATGACTTTTAAGATACAGATGCTTCCCTTCCTGGATATTTGTCTTCTGTTGCTCCCCAGTCTCTTCCCTCAAATCCTCCAGATAGACCTCGGCACGGATTTTTCCTCAGCTGCTTATTATTAACATGATCTGATGCATGACTCTCAGCGAAGTCACCCTCTTTCTTAAATCAATTTCTTTTTTATTTTTACAGAATCAGAAGCTGTGACCACACTGTAAAACACACACACACAAATAAATAAACTTCCCAATATTCAAGTTCTTTTACTTGACTATTTTTTGTTGTTGTTGTTTTTTCTTTTATTTAGTTTTTTTAGGTACTGGGGCTGGGGATTGAACCCAGGGCCTCATATATGGTATGCCGGCACCCAACCACTTGAACTACACCGGCTCCCTGACTATTTTTAATTAGTGACTCTAGGGTCTCTAGAATCATTCTCCTATATTTAGAAGCATACAATGATATCTTTTAACTATGACTTGCACAAATACAGAGAACACCTTAATTATGCTATTTATTAAGTTCTTCCAGCATGCTAGACATAGTGCTAATCATGTTACATACATTGCCTCATTAAAATCTCACAAAGAAACCCTTAAACATTACTTTCTACAGATTAGGAAAATGTGGCTGAGGCTTTAAGTAACTTATCCAAGGTAACACAGCCAGTAAGGGGCAGAATCAAGATCTGACTCTAAAGTTCTTGCTGGGACCACTAAGAAAACACTTCCTCTGAGATTTAAATATCCAGGGCCATAAACAGCTACTAATGATTTTTCTCTGGTGATGTCCCTGGAGCCCAACCCTTCCAGGTCCTGTACATTTTTTTTTTTAAATAAGCTCATTTAGGACCCAATTGCAGGTTTTGTATCCTGTTTTTAGCAGAAATTGAGTCTGGGCCAATAATTGTGCCCAGTCGCTTCTGACCTCTGGTTAAGAAGATCCACCCTTCTCCAGAGGCATTAACGAGGGCCTGCAGCCCTCTCTAAGAACAGGAAGCAACACTGTCTTGTTGTCAAGCATGCCCCACTTTACATATTTTATGCCACTAAAGCCAGTGTGACCCACTTGCTTTTCCATTTGGATGTCCTCACAGGCATCTCAAAGCTCACCTGGACAAAACTGAATTCTTGATCTTACCTCCCAAATCCCTGTTCCCCAGGTTCTCTATAGCCACTTGAAGTACCTTTATCCACCCAAACCAGAAAACTAGGAGTCATCTTTCCCCTCACTCTGCACATGTAGGTCCTCCCCAAGATCTGTTAATTTCATTTTGTAAATATTTCTTGACTTTTATCTATTGCTCTTCCACTCCACAACAAGAAAAGCTCATCCTACTCCAAACTATAATCATCTCTCAAATGAACATCACCTCATTTGCCTTCCTGCTTCCCCTCTTGTCTGCTTCTAATATAATTTCTACACAAAGGGGTCCTTTGAAACAGATTAAATCATGTCACTCTCCACTTACAAATAAATCCCCCCAGGGCTTCCTATTTTCCTTAAGAAAAAATACAAAATCCTTAAGTTTGGCTTAAAGCAACAGACAAGGCCTCCTTTCTCCCTTATTCTCTGCCCTCTAACCACAATGGCCTTTCTTTCAATTCTTCCAGCATGTCAATCTCTTTCCTAATTTTGGGTCTTTGTAAACTTGTCCCACCTACTAGAACACTACTACCCATCCCTGCCAGGCTAATTTCTACTCTCCCAATTTAAATGTCAACCTATACAGAGAAGCCTTCCTTGCCCCTTCCCCAGTCTAAATTAAGCCTCCTGTTATTCTCTCACATACTACCTTTTCTTTTCCTTCAAAACAATTATCACAACTAGTGATTATGTGTTCATGTCTGTCTTTATTTTTGGAATGTCTATCTCCCCACTAGAAGCTCAGCTCTACAAGAAGAAGGATTGTGTAAATTTTATTTACTCTGTGCTTAAGACAATATCCAGCACATAACAGGAACTAGTATATATTTGCTGACTTAATGATAAATCCTCAAAGATCCTCCAAAATTAGAGTAGAAAGAGTATTTTAGAAATGAATAAACTTCCCTATGATTATACAGCTATCAGGTGATGGGTGAAATATTTATATAAACCCAAGCATAATTCCAAAGTCCAATCTCTCTCAACCACCCCAAACAACTTTCCAGCCATGATTTTAATCATCAAAGGGGATTCAAGAAACACTGACCCTGGCCTGAGGAGACCAGTATTCCATCATCCATTAATTCAAATTTCTAGTCCATGAAATGCCTTGACACTTGCCAAAAAAACAAACGTTCTTTCTTTCTCCAGGAAACACTCTGTTATTACTCTCTGATTGAAGACTGAAAGTTGGCAGAAAAATAACCTATCACACAACAGAAAACCACCCATGTATGATATACCAAGATGAGTAAGACCCCTTTGGAGCTCAAAATCAAGAAGGAAACATGAACAGACACTCCAATAAAGGCACATAATCTGCTAAAAGGAAGTTCCAGATTTTACTCTGGCCACCTCGTTAATTTTGGTTCCTAGGATAGGTGCCATTCATTCATTCATCCAATAAATATTTATTAAGCACCTACCATGTGCCCAGGCAATACTCTAACAGGGATAACCGCTTTGAGCATAACAAGGGGAAAGGCAAGGTGCTCCAAGAATGTAGCACAGAGAAGAGTCCTGACATAAGGAATTAAAGAGGAGATTTGAAGGATGATTTAGTTGGACAAAGGGTAGGAGTTCCAGACAAAGGGAGCAGCATGCCCGTGTCCACAACATGTTCAAAGAAATTAATGAAAAAATCCTAAGTGTGGGGTGATGCTCTTTCTCCTCTGGTTGGGAGCAGTCTGGAATTTAGACTCCCCAGCAGTGGCTCCATATTCAGAGTTTTATTGCCAGTGAAAGAACAACAACACCAACAAAGACAATTTGCTTTCTTTAAATCCATTGGTCTAATCTATTATAATGAGGTCCTCCACACTGCTATTCTCCAGATCCCAATCTGTCCCCTTTAGAATTAACACTGGCAAAACCATACACCCATTTCAGCTTTACCTCTGGCTTCTGCAGTCAATGTTGGACATCTTTATGGTCCAACTATGACTTCTTTCAGAACAAGGAGTGAACAGGCCACTGCCCATGGGCAGGACTTAGTTTCTCTAGGACCAACAGATGTCCTATAAAAGAACTAAAAATTCTGAGTCCTTGAGGAGCCAAAACCTTCCTTTAGTTCCTTGTGTACAGTGGGCTGGGCCACAGGAATGACTGTTAGAGCTGGAGCTCCATATGCTCATAGGTTCTGTCTTAGAAAACAATTCATTTCTTCTAAAATAGTCAACAACAGAAGGGTCTTCCTGTCTAATGCAGTCTAGTGTTCATCGCGGGTCTTCTCTCTGGGGGCAGTGTGCCTCATTCCAGAGGCTTCCTGGACCCTGATCTACTGTGGCTCTTTCAGGGACACAGACTTCTTCTACTCCCTAAGAATGTACTCTCCCTTCAAATGCCCTTTTCCATCCTTGAAGGATGAAGTTACAGCCCTTTCTAGTCCACTTTAGCCCACAGCTGTAGAGAATTATTTTTCTCTGCATTTCACAAGATCCCATCTAACAACATGCAAAGGATCCGGCCTATCTACAAACTGCCAGTTCCTCTATTTAGGAACTAGCTTACATTTTCATTAAATGCCCCCTTTGCAGGCTTCTTCTCACCTCAAATACCCTGAAATCATCTCTCTAAACCATTTCATTTACAAATCCACCTAAAATGTTGAGGAAGACTGAAAAAAATTTTTTGTGATACCAAGACTCTTTGGATTTAATTGAAGGGCATAAAATCTTAAATAGTGCAAATAATATCAACTAATTTCAGACCAGGCCAGATGACAAGGCAAGTGAGCATGAATTAAAATTACAGATAAACACACTGGGAACAGATGTCAGAAAGAACTTTTTTTCCAATACTGAAAGTCATAAACATACAGCAAAACCCTCCAAAGTCATTGACAAAATTGAAGATACAATTAGATCAGTTATGAGAGGACTAAAACCCTGAGGAGTATGTCAAGAATTCTGGGATGGGTCAAGTGATTGGTGTGTTTCCCTGCAGCAGTCCTGAGAATGCACGGTCAAGGTTCTTGGCTAACCACCCTTCTCCCCCTTTAACTGAGAACACCGACAATTCACGAACAATCTTTTTCTGCTGTAGGTACTTGCATGCTTTTATTGCTTCTTTCCAGGCAGAAGTACAGATGTCAATCTGGTACGCATTCCCTCTCCTCCACCTCAAGGCCTCACACTGCAAGTGGACAAGCTCCTGCTAGAGTTATTACCCCAAGGTAATAAGCGTAAACAAATTTCATGCTGCCGACACCAGCTCTCCTGAGGAGTCAGAGAGAAGCTGCAATGATGAGGGCTGTTCTGGGTGGTGCTGCTGGTAGCTGAGACCTTGGGCCCCGCCAATTGCAAAGCAGCCTCTCCCTGCCAATGTCCGTCACCTCAATTCCTTTTGCATGTGTCTTACATAATTGTTGTCTAGTTCTTTCCTGCACCAACAGTCATGTGAGTTCAATCACCTGTCCAGCTGAATCACCTCCATTCCTCTCTAAAGGGCACAGGGGGTAGTTACAGCATTAGGCATGACCCAGGATTTGAATAGGCAAGGTGTCCCAACCCCTAGTCTGTTTGCATACCAGTTCTGTTGATAGAATAAATACCATAAGTCAGTCAGTGCCTGTTATTCTTAATGGTAAGGTCTTCAGTTTATTTTGCACAAAGAGAAAAACGCAGTTTAGAGCTACAGTCTGCATGTCTCATTTTGGGTAAGGGTGTGGAAGATGTGTAACAATATAAGAAAATGGGCATAACGGTGAAAAAAAAATTGGCTTCATAATCAAGTGTGAGTCCTACTTGGAGAAATTCAGTGAAATGGGTTTAATGTTATTTTCATATACAAACTATATGGAGCCTATCAGCTTGTACTGAAGATAATCCTATTTAAAGTTATTGACATGAGAATGACAAACACTCTATGTGATAGGAATGTACCTCCACCCCTTCCTTGTCTCCTAAGTTTATAAAATCAATTCATAAAATGTCATCATTCAATCAAACATTTTTTTTTTTTTTTAAGTAGGAGTACTTTACAGATATTATACAACCAGCCACTTAGGGCCAGAAAGCAAAAAGCACTCTCTAGCAGCTTTCTCAAATTCCCAGTCTAAGCCTCTACAGGTAGAGGGCTGATGAAAATAAACCTTGGAGAAGTTCAAATTTCCCAAGCAGGTATGACAAACATTTGACTTAGACTTCTGAGGAATAATACTTTCATTCTTGAGGAGTGATTTCCCTCAGACTAATGACCCGATGCTCATAGTAAGACAAAGAGAGATGATAAATATGTTAATTGAAGGGCCTTTGGTGCAAGTCTGAAAGAGGCTGCAGCCATTTCATTTTTTTTAATCAATAACATCAGAGTGGCAGAATCCATACAGCTGTATCATATCACTGTGTTCATCCCAGAAATACACATTTCAGCTCATCTAAGTCCAATAATTCTCCCCTTTCTTCTCTGCTCACTTGCTGCCTGGCAGTCCACAGACAATCTCAATCCACAAAGCAAACTGTTCAGCCTTTCCAAATGCAGGATAAAAATTACTTTACATAGAAATTGAGTATTTTTCACCTTTTCATTACTTTCTCCTTTAGAGAGGGGAAAGGAAAAGAAGGTGAGAAGGACTGTATAATTTACCTTAGAAAAGGCCCCAAATCTTGTCAGAATAGTAATTGTCAAACTCTCTCCTCCTCTTTTAAGACTCTACTCAGAAAACTTGAACATGGAGGGAAGGTAAAAGACAAATAGAAGTCAGAAGGGGAAAAGATTTCCCTCAATATTGTGACTTCTAAAGATTATGTTACTTCTAAAGATTCTCTTGAGAAATAAATCGGAATTAGGAGATAAGGAATGAAATTCATGGAGAGCATAGTTCAAGACAATAGACCTTTGAGCTCATCTGGACTAACTCTTTTGCCATAGATATAGAGAATATCCTACTGCCCAGACAAATAGGTCTTTTGTTTTCTGATTGTCTATTTACAGAGCAAGCCCAGCATGTGGATGTAAGCTGGATGTTTGGGGCTCCTCTCTGCTATGGGTACCAGGCAATGACTCCCAATGGAGTCAACAGCGAAGAAGGAGGTCATGACAGTAGGTGGTACTGAAACAGGTCTTAGATAAAAATAATGCTTCCTGCACGTCAGTATCTGAATTCTGAGATGGGACTAGAATAGGAGAGACCCGAGAGAACCCACATACCCAAATGGTTAAATTTACTCCACCACTCATAAGAAGTCCCTCCCCCACCCTATTTTTTCTGAAGACGTATTCCAGTTCCAGACAAAATGTGGAGTTGTCAAAAAGCATAAATAATTCTCCCTCTCTCTCACCTCCCCGCCCCCTCATTCATGCACACCCACATATACACATGAAAACCCATAACCTAAGAGCCAGTGTCTTCCTAAATGAGAAGAAAACGGGTATGAAGAGGAAGGAGAGTCCTTAATTTCAATTTATGAAGTATCTTATACATGCCTCCCACTTTCCCTGCAAATCTGAGTCAGATTTGATAAAAGCTACCAGAGTGCTAGTAGTGGGAGCCCTCCATGAGCCCACTTTTCAATGAGATGTCACAACCTTGTTTATCTTCACCGCTAAAGAAGGACATGGATTCTGGAGAAGAGCTAAAAGAAGCTGTGGCACTTGGTCTGTTGTAAATTGGGGCAGAGCAATGAAACTCCTCTGGTGTTTCTGTGGGCCAGTCAATGACTCTGCTCAAATGTAACCATTAAATCAGAAAGGATTTACATAAACTGAGTCCCATTTGGCACCTCAACAAATAGCAAGTGATGGATTTTGCATTAAATTACAAGACCTACCTAACAAGCCTATCAATTACTAATAAATGCCTCCTTCTAAAAAGTCCACTCAATCTTTAGGCCTTTCTAAAACATTCCAGCTAAAAATACGCTTGCAGCCAAAGCAGACAAGTCAGGGCAGATACTCTGACAGTACAATTAGTATGGCACTGATTCTAAGAGCCAATCTTGGCTATTGAGATTCTAAATTCTCCTTAGAATTTTATCAAAATATAGCTCTCTCATGACCACCCACAGAAAGAATATCAGCCTAAGGTGGAAACACACCAAGATGAAATATACAACATTTTTATACATCAAAAGATGCTAGAGCAGGGGTGAGCAAATTATAGGCTGCCACTTGTTTTTAAAGTTTTATTGGGACACAGCCATACCCATTCATTTTCTCATGTCTGCGCTGCCTTTGTGCTACAATAGCAGCCTGGAGTCACTGCAATGAGACCTCCATGCCCACAAAGCCTAAAATATGTACTATGTGACCCTTCACAGAAAATGTTTACTAGAGAAAAGATGGAAAAAAGTAATATAGGATATTCCCTGAGCTAAACTACTATGTTTCTAGATTCTCCTCACCTCGCTGGACGCTTCAAAAGCAAGCCAAGAAAGATCTAACTCTGTGGGTATTTGAGAATGGGAGAAGTATACATGATGGGTGTAGTCTTACATTGCTAGCTATGAGTTTACTGGATTTGTTTCTCAAGATTCTGAATAAATTCTAGGTTCTCATAATCCATTTAATACTACCCGTGTCAGAAATTTTAGAGAGGAAGTGATATTTGAGCTGGAGCTTGAAGAAATAAGAACAAATTTGGAGAAGAAAGGTATTCCAGGAAGAGGAAAAAGCAATTTCTGCCCAAGAATTAATTGTCAAGTAGGTGTTACTTACTTGAAGCTTTTTTCCTTGCAAGAAGTAAAAATAAATGCATATAAGTCTAATTCATAGGTAGGAATTCACCATAAATCATTCTTTGTCAGATATGGGAATTGATCCATAGAAAGGAATGAAAAGAAAGTTTCCCAGTCCGACTCATGAGAAAAATATAATAATGACGATAGTGGTTTTTATAAAAACCATTATAGGAACTATCATTTAGTGAACATTTATCAGTGTAGGCATGACTCTAAGTGCTTATGCATGGTCCTCATTAATCCTCACAGCAGCCCTATGAAATAGATACTATTATTATCCTCATTTTACAATTGAGGAAGTGATGACGGAGAAAGGAAAATAGTATATGCAAACTTCTAAGTAGTAAGACAGAGTTCTGAACCCACGTTCTCATCATCACATAAGCCATTACACCCTCCCCCACCCCCGGTCCCCACCATCCCCACCTTGAACACAGCCCACCACCAAGCTGCTTACCTCTACACACACTGCAGCACTGATCCTCAGGAAGAATGTGATCCTTTTCCGAGCAGTTCAAAGGAGGGCACATTTCTGTAATTTTTACTAGAACTCCACCCTGGAAGCCAAATATTAGGGAAACAAAAAGATGTTGATATTTTTAGTCAATCATACAAACTTATAGTGCTCATTGTTAACAGCCTGCAGTGATGGCAACCTACAGTTAATGACAACACTCCCAGGAATTCCACTAATAATGACAAACATGCAAATTAAATTGATGCCACTCCTGGAGGAGAAGGCAAATTTCCCTTTTTTATATCAAAAGAGTTCCAATTTCAACTAATGGGTTTTGAGCATCTTATATGCAACAGAAGGAGGCTACCAGTGGTGTCCTGGTAGACTTTTAACCACTGACTCTTGAACAGAAGAGCCCCAATTTGTAACTTTTGCTGATTTCTGTGATATCAATACTCCCACAATGGCCAATTTTGAGCTACCCACATGAGGTCACTGAATGCAGAGATGGAAACAGTTATATGCAATGAGCTTTAATAAGCTTATATGAGCCAGTTCAAGGACACCTCTGGATAAACAGGCATTGTGAACTTAAAGATAAATAAGACACCTTCCTCGCCCTTGATAAGCTCATAGGTTGGATGGACAGATTTTTTAAAAAAACCACTTAAATTAGAAACTATAATGCAGTACAGTAAGTGCTAAAATATGTGCTCTAATGAAAGTATTATAAAGTGTCATGGGAAAATAATTAATTCTGCACAGATGGGAAGAAACTATGGAGAAAAGGCCACATTTGAGGTAAGTTGAATGACAGAACAAGAAAGAAGAGATCTCCCTGGCAGAGGAACCAAACAATGGCAGAGGAACCATTCACGTATGAATGAGCTGAGAGAGGGTCAGTTAGATGAGCACTAGATTCTTCCCTAGATATAAATAAAACCAATTACAATAAAATACTAAATATTCAGCAGCTGAATCGTTATGACCTCACTTTACCTAAGAGCTTCTTTGTTGACATTACCAGCGTCTGTATTTAGCATTTCTCTGTATTTAAAAATTAACCCATTAATTACCAGAAAAAAAGGTTTGAGAGTCTTATTTAATCTAAAACATTTAGTTTTTCTCTCCCATTCTTAAGGAGTTGTTTAAGTCAACCAAGAAGCAAGCTTGAAAGGGGAAGTCTCATTTAAGGCCAAAAGTCCATCTCAACATAGATGGGAGAATAGGATGGAGCTGAGCAGCCAAGAGGGATGGAGAACAGACTGAGTTTTCCATCTCCAATAGACTCTAGCATTCCAGTGGTCCCACAGTTCTCTAGTTTGGCATTATATCAGGTGCAATCATTCTCAAATATGAGCATAAACATAAATTTAAATGTCAAATATAATTTAATTTCTACCTATTCATCTTTTGGATTTTTTTTTTTTTTAAGACTTATTTATTTATTTATTTATCCCCCCCCTTGCTGCTTGTGCTTGCCGTGTCCATTCGCTGTGTGTCTTCTCCGTGTCTGCTTATCTTCCCCTTGCTGTGAGGTCCCGCTGCATCAGCCCACGGCGCCGCGCGGACCGGCCTGCCCTCACAAGGAGGCCCCGGGAAGCAAACCCGGGGCCTCACACATGGTAAA
>JAQZBX010037817.1:0-23629 GCA_029593785.1 Cabassous unicinctus | reverse complement strand
CAGAGTGCCCCGCCCCCTCCGCCCCCGCCCTCCCAGGTGAGCCCCCCAGGAGGCGGCCCCGACGTGGCGTTCCGCTTCGGTGCGGTGCTGGATGGGGCGCGCTCGCAGGAGGACGTGTTCCGGGCGTGCGGCGCGCGGCGCCTGGGCGAGCTAGCGCTGCGCGGGTGAGTGAGCGAGGCCTCCGGGCCCCCCGCGCCCGGGCACGGTTCCCGGTCCCCGCCGCCCCCCGCGCCGCCGCCTGGCTCCAGCCGCGCTCCTGCCGCCCGCAGCTTCTCCTGCACCGTCTTCACCTTCGGCCAGACTGGCTCCGGGAAGACGTACACTCTGACCGGACCCCCTCCCCAGGTGCGGCGACCGCAATGGAGACCCCGCCGATGAGGGGTGGCTGGGCTGGAAGCCCTGGGGGGCCGGCAGGGGCTTGGACACGTGCGGCCCCGCCCCAGTATTTGCGGACAAGGAGACTGGGGTACCGAGAGGTGAAAGGACTTGCCCAATGTCGAGCTGGCGCTTTGAATCCAGCAGGATTTGGGTTCAAATGTTGGCCCCTTTATTGGCTAACTCCACTAAAATGGAATAGTACTGACCATGAGAATTTAGTGAGATGCTCCGTGGGAATATGGCACGGTTCCTGGCACTCTACGACGGGAGGCTATTACGTGACGATGCTGATAACCCAGGGCCAGGCTCAACTCCTTTTGCTCCCCCCCCCCCAGAGGGAGGGGGTGCCCGTACCCCCCAGCCTGGCTGGCGTCATGCAGAGGACCTTCGCCTGGCTGTTAGACCGCAGGCGGCACCTGGATACCCCCGTCACCCTTCGCGTCTCCTACCTGGAGATTTACAACGAGCAGGTAGAGGCGGTGAGATGGAAGGAGAGGCAGCCCACAGGGAAAAGGAAGCATTTCTTTCCAAGGATCTCTGGTTGGGGTTGGGGAGCTCAGTGACCCTCCCCCCTCTCCCCTCCCAGGTCCGGGACTTGCTGAGCCTGGGGTCTCCCCGGCCCCTCCCTGTTCGCTGGAACAAGACCCAGGGCTTCTTTGTGGAGCAGCTGCGGGTGGTGGAGTTTGGGAGTTTGGAAGCCCTAATGGAACTTCTGCAAATGGGTGTGCACTTCAGGGGAACTTTGGGGAGCTGGGAGGTCCATTCCTCAAGCCTTCACTGAGCGTGTGCTCGGGGCCCTGGGCTGGAGCTGTGGATTCAGAGGTGGCTGTTATGGGGGCAGGCGGCAGGGGGCAGAAAACCCACAGTTCAAAGACGTGGCCTTCCAAACTCTTTCCGGGCCCACCGCTCCTCCCCAGCCCCGGGCCTCTGCCTGAGCCGGCCGCATTCTTGCTTCCCCACGGGGATCTCGCCACCTCAACACTCTCCCCTTCCCATCCAGTCTCTGCCATGCAGCTGACCATGCGCTGCCCCCACTCCAGACCCTTTCCTGGCCCCATATTCCTCAAGATGAAGGTCACATCTCTAAGCCAGGCCTGCAAGGCCGTTCTGCTCCAGCCTCCGTCATTCGTCATTCGTTTATTCATTACCCACCTGTGGCAGGCACTGGGGACACTGAGCACTGTGTGGCGCCTCCTGGCTGCTCTCTCTGCCTCTGTCTCCCTCCACACAGCAATGGCAGAGATATTTAAGAAATGTGAACCTGACTCTTATTCTTCTGTGCAGTTCCCTCCACTCCCATTTCACCTTTATTGTGCTAGAGCCAGACCCAAGATCCCATCATTCCCTGAACCGATACCCACTTCCCTGCCTCAGTGCCTTTGCACAGGCTGGTCCCTCTGCCAGGATGCTTTTGTTCCCTTGTCTTCATTGGTGACCACCTGCTCTTCCTACCAGGTCCAGCTCCTTGACGTTCTTCCCCTCCAGGTCTTAGCCGTAGACGGAGCTCAGCTCACACACTGAACCAGGCCTCCAGCCGGAGCCATGCCTTGCTCACACTCTACATTAGCCGCCAAACTGTGAGTGCCCCAGCGTGGGGAAGGAGCTGGCCCCGGGCTACCCAGCGAGGGTCGGCCTGGGGCAATCAAAACCCACTTGGGTAGGCCTGGGGGGCAATGGTGGAATCCCTTGGCCTTGTGATCTTGTGACTTTGATGGGGATAGTTTCTCCCAAGTCCTCACCAAACCCTGATTCCCCAACCCCAGCAGACGCCTCCTGTGGACCCCAAGGAGCTCCCTGTTGGTGGGAAGCTGTGCTTTGTGGACCTGGCGGGCAGTGAGAAGGTGGCGGCCACAGGCTCCTGCGGGGAGCTGATGCTGGAGGCGAACAGCATCAACCGCAGCCTGCTGGCCCTGGGTGAGAGCTGGGGAGCAGCCGACCGCATTTCCTGAGGCCCTCCTCTGACTTGACCCGGAGCCGTCCACAGTGGGGGAAGCCGGGAGATTTGTGGTGCGTAGAGGGCATTAAAGAGCTGCGATGCCAGAGCCAGAGCCCCCATTCTGGACCCAGATTCTGCTGCTGCCCCTCTGCGGCTCCCCTCTTGAGCTTTGTTTATGAATCAATACACTTTGAGAGTCTATAAAATTACCTTCTCATTTGGGAGATGGAACCACTCAACTGCGGAGTATGAAGAGCCTCCAGGGACATTCGACCTGTCCTTTGTACAGCTGAGAAGACCGAGGCCCAGTGAGGGGAAGGGACTTGATCTGCCTCCCCACCCCCACCCCAAGTCATGGGACCTTGACATCCTTGAGGGCTGGGACCTCAGCATTCCTCTGGGGCTGGCATGGGAGATGCTCAGGAAATTCTTCCTTCATTCCACTTGCTGGACATCTCCTGAGTCCCTGCTGAGTGCCAGGTCCTTGGCTGGGCAGTGGGGATCAGGGGTGGATGGGGCCATATCTGCCCTTGAGGAGCCCCAGGTGGGTGGCAGAGACCAATCTGAATGAGTAATGATGTCATGCAAAAAGAATGTGGATTTTTAGAGTCCCGCAGGCCTGGGTGGAGCAGGGTACCAGCTGGGTGGTCTTGGGCGAGCAGGGTAACCTTTCTGGGCTTGCTCTCCCTGCCCAGGTCAGTGCATCTCCCTGCTGCTGGACCCACAGCGGAAGCAGAGCCACATTCCCTTCCGGGACAGCAAGCTCACCAAGCTGCTGGCGGACTCGCTGGGGGGGCGAGGGCTCACCCTCATGGTACCTGAGGGTGGCTGGCAGGGAGGGCTGGGTCCTGAGGAAGCGGCTCCCAGAGAGGAGCTCTCAGGGGGGGCCTCCCCAGGTGGCCTGCGTGTCGCCCTCAGCCCAGTGCCTTCCGGAGACTCTCAGCACCCTGCGGTATGCGAGCCGAGCCCAGCGGGTCACCACCCGGCCGCAGGCCCTGAAGGTGAATGGAGGGAGGCCCAGGGGAGATGGACGGGGATCAGGCCACAGCTGGAGCCAGAGTTGGCGTCATGGTGGAAGCCTGGGACTGGGTCAAGGCTGGGATTAGGGTTAAAATCCTGGAGTTGGGGGCATGGTTGGATAGGGTTGGGTCAGGGTCGTGGTCATTGTTAGGGCACGTCTAGGGTTAGGTATGATTCAAGGTCCAGCCAGGATTCTAGTTAGTATCATGTTAAGTCTCAGTTGATTTGGGGTCTGATATGGATTATTGTTTGGGATCAGAGTCTGGGCCAAGGTTTGGACAGAGTTGACTTTGGGGTTGGACTTAGAGCCAGGTCCAGCTCATGCTTAGGCCCTCCAGGCCTTCAGCCAAGGCCATATAGCACCTTGATGCCATTAGGAAATGGCACTTCCTCCTAGAGGATGTCGCCTTGTGCTAGGCTGCAAGGCTGGAGAGGAGCATGGGGTGGATTCAGTCCCCACTCACTCTCCGCATCCAGAAGCACTTGTGCAGTGCACAACCTGTACAACCATAAATGGTGGCTCTGGGCCTCTTTCCCACAGAACCCCGTAGTGAGACAGCCCCAGCATTTGGAGACTGAGATGCTGCAGCTCCAGCAGGAGAACCGTCACCTGCGTACCCAGCTGAACCAAATGGACGCCAAGGGTATGAGTAACCTGGGGATAAAGGTGAGGTGTGGACAGGGTCCGGGGCTCCCAGTGGATCCAGCCACCTCCCTCTTCCCTGCAGCCTCAGGGCTTAGTGGGGCCCGGGTGGCCTGGGCCCAGCGGAACCTCTACGGGATGCTGCAAGAGTTCATGCTGGAGAACGAGAGGCTCAGGTGGAGACCGGCCCCCTGCACAGGGGGCTCTGTGCCCCACCCCTCACTGCTGGGCTGCTTCTGCCACGCTGCCTCTCCTTCCTGGTCCCAGCTCCCCATCTGTCCCCCACCTACCTCCTGGGACTGGTTCTTTGCTGCAGCAAGAAGGGACTGACTGGATCTCCCACCAGCCCTGCCTCCTCTCACCTTCCTTGGGGCCTGCTCTTCCCCAGGAAAGAAAAGAGCCAGCTGCAGAGTAGCAGGGACCTGGCCCGGAATGAGCAGCACATCCTGGCCAAGCAGGTCCATGAGCTGGAGAGGTGAGCACAGCTGCTAGCCTGGGGACCTGTCTGGGGACAGAGGGCAGGCAGGAAAGGGGTGGCTTAATGCAGTGGTTAAGCGTCTTTCCTCTGGAACCAGACCACCTGGGTTCAGATGCCATCTCTGCTACCTACTAGCTCGGTGACCTTGAGCAAGTCATTTAACCTCTCACTGTCCCAGTGCCCTTTTCTAAAATGGAGGTGATGACAGTGCCAACCTTGTAGGATTGTTTTAAAGATTGGATTGAATGAATTCAGATGTAAAGCATAGAGACTGGTGACTGGCACATAGTAGGTGCTCTCTGAGTGTTTGTTAAATAAATGGGGGCTTGGGGAGCAGCCTGGTGGTGGGGATGGGGCCTGCGGGCACAGATCCCCCATTCTTTCCAGGCGCCTTCTCTCTGCCTGCTACCTTCACCAGCCAGGTCCAGGCCCAGCCCCACCATGTCCCTGCTTGATGGTGCCAGCTCCCGGCTGCTATGTGAGTGTCACTGTCCATCTGGGAGGGGCAAGGAGTAGGGACATCACAGAAGCCTCTGATGCACCCTCTTGCAGGAACGGCCACCCCTCTGCTCCTGCCCTTGCTGCCACATCTGTCCCCTGTGCCGAACGCCTCTGGCCCCCTGGGCCTACCCACGGAGGGAGCTCCACCTGCCCCAGGTAGGAAAGGCCAAGGACGGGGTGGAGGCTGAGAGCACTAAAGAGGTTGATGTTAGCGGTCAGTGATCCAGGAGCTCCCGAAGCTCCAGAGGTCCCACTCTCATCCACTCATTCACTTATTCATTCATTCACATACACATTTACCGCTCTCATTCAATAACTCTCCCATAAGCCTCTTGCCTTCTGCCCACCCCTGTTCTGGGCGCTGAGGATTCAGACTTAAACCAGAGGTGAGCCCTGCCCCCAGGGGCTCTCCACTCTCAGGAAAGGATGTGACAAGGGCCCCCCCCTTCTTCCCACCTAACCCTCTTGGTTACCCTGTGGGGCAGGCATGGTGGGGGAGGGGTGCCATGGCCAGCACCAGGGAAGTGGGGCACAGATTGGCAGGGCTGTGGTCACCCAGTGTGGGCTCGGGTCTTTCCTGCAGGTGTTTGGCCCCGAGACCCTACCCAACACGGCCCTGTCTGCCCGGCCCCCACCCTGGGTGCCTCCAAGCAGCCCTGCTTCTGCCAAGTGCCCAAGAGAGAGGTGGGCCAGCCTCGGGCACTGGGGGTTGGGGAGGAGGAGGCCTGGGGAACTCAGAGGCTCATATCCCTCTTCCCAACTCACCCTGGCCCAGGAGTCACAGCGACTGGGCCCAGACCCGAGTCCTGGCGGAGATGCTGACGGAGGAGGAGGTGGTACCCTCTGCACCACCCCTGCCGATGGGGCCCCTCAACACATCCCCCATGCTGAGAGGTGAGAAGCGAGAAGGGAAGGGCCCTTTTTGTTTCCTGCCCCACCCTCTCCAGGCCCCAGTCTTCCCAGCTCTGAAATGGGGTGGGTATTCAGAGGTGATTTTTAAGATCTTTTTAGTTCCCAAACTCAGAATTTTCTTTCTGGGACTACCTGCATTCCCGGATGTATGCTGGGGCCCATAGTGTGTGTGTGTGTGTGTGTGTAGGGGGTCCCCCTGAGGCCTCAGAGGATGTTGGGACCCAGAGGGACCAAGGCAGTGCAGGCTTCTAGTCTCACCATGCTCCTTAGAGGGGACAGGGGTGCCAAGCCTGGCCCGGAGACTGGAGGCCCTCAGAAACCAGATTGGCAGCTCCCTGCGACGTGGCCGGAGCCAGCCACCCCCCAGCGAGGGTGCACGGAGCCCCAGCCGAGTCCTCCCTCCCTGCTGAGGCAAAGTAGAAACCCAGGAGACTGCCGCGTGACCTTGGCCCGGGCTCTGCACCCCCTGGGGCTTCCATCTCCCCATCTGCTCAAGGGGGATTGCAGCTAGGCTGGCCAGAGGACAGGTCCCAAAGGTTGGAGTGAGGCCAGGTGGGGCCATCTGGTGGGAGGGGGGCAAAGGGAGGGTGCTGCCAAGACCACAGGAAATTAAGCTGGTTTCAGGAGAAACCAGGCAGCAGGTGACAAAATGTACGAATAAAGAAAGGTGTCAGCTCCAATTCTGTTTGGTCCTTTTCTCCAGAGTAGTCAGTTGCTTCCCCATGGGGAGCTCAGAGAGGAGGGGTTCTTGGGGGCAGTCTGAGGAGTGAGCAGGAACTCTTAGCAGAGGTGCATGTCCCCTTTGGATTTGGAATATCCCAGGATCCCATCTCCTTTCACGTACTTTACAGGTTTTAATTGAGCAGCTACTATGTGCTACTGGGCAGGTGTGGAGGAGCATCTCCATGAAGGAGGCATGAGGGAAACTGACCTGGCCTCGAGCTGGGGCAGGTGGTGGATTGAGGGGCTGGCTCGCTCTGCTAGCTGTGTGTATCCTGGCGGCACTCAGGGTGGCTGGGTTCAGAGGCCACAGACCTGCTGTGGGACTGCACACCCCCACCCCCAGACCACTTTCTGGCTTTCAGTTCATGAAATGAGGGACATAGCCCCCTGTCCCACTGAGTTGTGATGAGGGTCAAGGATATGAGGACTATTGTGACTCTTGGCATAAGTACCCAGTAGGATGCAGTGAGCCTACAATCCTGGGAAGTCCAAACACAACAGGAGAAACGGGGTGAAGTGGGAGGGACTCATCACAGAAAGAGTCTGAGGTTAACCTAACCCCCCTATTTTACAGTTAAGGAAACTGAGACCCACGTGGTTCATTCCTTCGTTTGTTCATTCATTCATTCATTTATTCATTCATTCATTCAACAAACACTACTAGCCAAACTGTTGGGTGGCAAACAAGACCCAGAAGGAGCAAGGTTTGGCTTTGCCCAGGGACTCACGGACTGGTGGGGAACAATTACAACCCTACCCTCTGTGCTTTGATGGGGGACCATTGAGGCACAGAGAAGAGCCCCCCAATCAGAAATGTGGAGGGAACCCAAAGGAAGCTGCGATTAAGGCCTGAAGGGCGAACAGCAGTTGGCCCAGGGAAATGAGGAGGGGGTGTGTGTCAGGCTGCAGGGCTGCGGGGGAAAGGCCCGCATTTGGGCTTGTCCGAGGGCAGAGGGGAACCACAGAAATGTTTTGGGGAGTCACCAGGTTAGATTTGTGTTGAGATCGTGCTGGCCAGCGCAGAGAGAAGATGGGACCCCTTAGCCAGGGGTACCTGGGCCCGGCCTGGGGGTGGGCGTCCCCTGAAGCTTGGCCCCTGGGCTTGGGCAGGGCCACAGGCAGGGGGAGCACCAGGGGAGGAGCGATCCAAGGTCGGAGGACAAGGCAGGGACCTGCTGGAAACCTGGGGGTGCTGGAGGGAGGTCACAGTCACCATCTGGAAGAGCGGCTCAGACCTGTCTCCCCATGTCTCCCCCCAACGCAAACCCAAGCAAGAAAAGACCTAGTGCTCGTCTATCCAATATTCTGGAAAGTAGCCCTGGGAATGTCCCCTAATTGTGCCCCTTCTCCCCTGGGGAGTGAGGACCCTCAAGGCTATACTGAGTGTGCTGTGTGACTTGAGGCAGGCTACTGGCTCTCTCTGGGCCTCCCCCACTGCAGGGCCCCTGACTTTGAGTCTATGCAGGTGAGTGAGTCCCCTAAGCTGGGGCAGGCAGGGTCGGCTCAGGCTGGAGCCCCCAAGCAGCCAGGTAGTGAGAGGTAAGCCTCGTGACCAGGCGCCAGGGGTGTTCAACATGTGGCAGCTGACCAGAAGGGGCGAGCTACTGCGGTGCAGAGCCCAGGGATGGGGGGCGACGGCCAGACCCCATAGGCCTCCGGACCAGGCTGAGCGGGCTGTGGCTGAGCCCATGAATGGAGTCACACAAGTCCAAACCTGGCTTCATTGCTTCTCCTGGAGTGCTCCTGGGCGAGTGACTTACCTGCTCTGCACCTCTGAGTCCCTTCATCTGCACAATGGGCACGATTACTGGTAGCCACTTCTTGGACTGCGGTGGGAATTAAGTCCACAGATGTACGGAAAGGATGTAGCTGCTAGCAGGAGGCTGCACCTGCAGACGATTTAACTTCAACAGCAACTTTTCATCAACATGACAGTTTGACAGAATTGACAGTCTGGGTGCAAAAAAACCCCCACATGCATTCAGCAGATATTTACTGGGAACCTACTTTGGGCCAGCATTGAACAAAGCATAAAAATCTTTACTCTCCCGAACACATACAATAAATAATAAAATGGACAAAGTAAGTAAGATGTCACGTACTATGGGGGAAAACATAGCAGGGAAGTTGATCTCTGCCAGTGTGGGGGTGCAATTCTAAATTGGGGGGTCAGGCAAGGCCTCCTGGAGGTACACTGCTGTAAATGCCTGAAGGAGGGGAGAAGAGCAGCCCGATCAATGTCAGAAAGTCATTTTTTTTCCAATCTTGGTCATTTTGATGCCACATCAAGTGGCTTGGAAAGTTTATGACTGGGCTCCTTCCCAGCCCCAGACCCCAGTCCTTATCTCTCTCCCTGCATCGTGGCCCTGCTTGCTGGGAGGTCTTCAGCCTCAGGCACCAAGCGTGGGAGTGTTCCTTAGCTGCAGAGGGAGGACGAACGGGGACCACCCAGGGAGACCATGGCCATTGCTGCCTCACCTTCTCCGCTGGAGCCAGCCATGACTTTCCAGTTTCCCAGTTCCAGCTCAGGCTCCAGCTCAGCAAAAACCCCACTTCCTTTTCCAGACACAGACACTGGTCTCAAGGGGATTGGCTTCCACTGCTCCCACTCATAAGTCATGAGTCCACCACTCGGTCAGCCTCCTCACTCTAGAGCTGCCACTTGTCTAGATGCATTCCATAGGATTCTGGATAACCTGGCAAGACTGTCAGAATCCAATAGTCATTACTGAAGCCTCAAAGAGGATAGCTCTGGAGACTTGAAAGCTATTGATTTTCCCTAGAATGCTGAGACTTGGGGGCCATTCTCTGGACCCCTGAAACATGGTAGGAGTTCTCCACACTGCCAAAATTCAAAGAGAAAGAGGGTCTCTCTTACCTCAGAACTCTAGAATTGGGGGTCAGTCTTTGGGAATCCTGAAGCACTGTAGGGATTCCCCAGAATTACAAACCCTTGGAAGAGCTCTTTGAAATTTTAAAACATTGTATAGAAGTTGGGAGGGATGCTCTGGAATATTTGGTGTTGTTTTTTTTTCTTTGGGTGGGGGATGTTGCCCAGAAATCTCACCTCCACAAGGAAACACAGAGCTTGGAAAACCATCCACAAGTTTCTACAATGTGGCAGCACTCTCTGAAAAAGAAAGTGCCCTAGATGTCTAGAACTCCAGTTGAATTCTTCAGATCTTTGAGGACCTCAGCACTTGGAGAATGCTGGAAGGGGGCATGGCTCATGGCATTGCTTGGGGACAGTGCCAGTTTCAGGAAGAGCATGCCTGTGGATACTTGTGTTTCCAAGCCAGTGAGGTCTCATCCAGGGGGCAACCCTTGACATACACCAATAGGAGAGTTTGTGAAGACCCTCTTGTCCAGCACACCGCAACCCATCTTGTTCTGCTTCAACCACACCAGCCCTTTCTCAGCATCTCAGAAGTGTCCTCCTTCCTCTCGTTCAGGGTCCTTCTTCTCTTTGCTCCAAATTCATACTTATCCAATTTCATACACAACAGGTTGGCTGCACCCTCATGGAGGGATATTTTGTTTCCTTTTAGGTGACTTTTTTTCCCCCCTTTCTGCCTTCTTTTTAGCTTTCAAAGACTCCTCTTCCTTTATTTTAAGCAAATTTGGCAGTTGGGAGGGGGCAGCAGAGGTGGTCTTGCTACAAATCAAGGATCAGGTACTGATAAATTGAGGGCAGGCTGATGCTGTGGTTAGAGATCACGACTGGAGTCAGGAGACCTGGGTTCCCAGCCTGGCTCTGCCACAGACCTACTGTGTGAGCAAGACAAGTTCCTTGACCATAACTGGCAGCTCCACTCCCAGTTGGCAAGGTAGACCTATGAAAGGCAGAGGTGTCTTCCTTGAGGACCTTCATTCAGTTCATGGTTCTGGTTGTGTGTGCTCTCATTCTCACTCATCACCCATTTACTGAGTCCCTCCTCCAAGGTCAGGCCTGCTCTCCTGGGTGCAAAGACACTCGCTTGACCCTCAGCCACCACCCTGTTCTCAAGGAGTTCCCAGCCAAGTGATGGAAAAGGACAGGCAAAGTGACGATGACCATGCAATGGAATAAAAACACCTAGCAAATTGATTTGGCCCCAGATATTGTTCCCAGTACTTGCTATGGGTTAACTCATTCATTCCTCATAACAGCTCTATAAAGTAGCTAATATTATCGTCCCCACTTTGCAGTGAGGAAACTGAAGCAAGTTCAGGAACTTGTCCAAGATCACACAGCCAGTAGGTGGCAGAAGTGGGATTGGTACCCAGGTGGTCTGGCTCTTGAGCATGTGCTTTCAACTGCCATGCAAAGTGCCAAGTACCCCACAGCCAGTAGGGGCAGAGAGAGGAGATGTTTCTATTTAATGCAAGAATTGCTGAGCGAATGGGGGCTGCCTCCCCAAAGAAGTCATTCCCCAGCAAAGTCCAGCCCAACCCAGCATGGCCAGACTGCACAGAGTCCATTTGATGACAGAGGAAGGGACTTACCAAGCTCTTCCTTCCTCCTGTCCTCTAAGGACACTTCACTACCCCTAGGGACAAAGAAATTCTTTATAGACTACTCAATGAAGCAGAAATCTTTGGGAAGACTGGGCTAGAACCAAGAGAATCAAAGTGGAGCCTGAAGTCCAGCCTTTGCATGGTGAGCGGGGCCCTGGTTGGGAGGCAGGAGATCTGGGTGGTCTCCCTCCGGCAGACCCACCCCTTCAGCCTCAAACTGCCCAAACATCCCATGACCATCTGTGCCACTTACCAGCTCTGAGTAAGTTACTCAGCCTCTCTCAACCTCTGTAAAGTGGGACAGGATTGGTTTACCTTATAATGAGAGATCATAAGGGATGATGTGGGGATGAAATAGGAAATGAGTGAATCCATGTGAGCTGTTTAGATCACAGTCTGACCATGTGGACAGTGCCAAATAAGGGCTAGTTGTTATGATTACTATTACTAACGATGCGCTCAGCACAAACATGCCACTCTTCCTGGACTTGCACGGGAGGAATTGTGTCAGTATCTGGACTCTGGTTACAGAGCCATGAGCTTGTTGACATCCAGGTCTGCTGGCTCCTTCTTACAAGATGATCCTTCTAACAGGGATTCTTCCATGGAGCGAAGCAGCCATTCAGGCCTCTCATTCCAGAGGAAGAGCCAAGGAAAAGCTCCCGTGGCCTTTCCAGGACAGTCCGATTGAGAGAAATTCATTTGTCTTCATTGAAGCAAGGCCAGTGGGACTTTCCGAAGAGTCCAGCTTGCCTTGTGGTTTCAGAAAAGAGCTATTTCAGTCTTTCCAAGGACATTGGGTAATTTCCTCTTGGCCAGCCAGGAGTCAGGGCAGGCCTTGGGAAGTCCTGCTTTAGTGGACAGATAAGACCAGCTTGCAATGAGCAGAAAAATGCTTGCATCCCCTTCCTGGATTTGGACAAGGCCTTTGGAAGTTTGTTTCGTCGGGAGCACTTTCCTCAAGGGAGCAAAGGGAACCAGGCCCTGGGTCACAAGCTCTGTACTCGGGGTGGCTGTGTCTCGAGGACACTGAGCTCCCAGGCATCTTGCGTTCCGACAGGCTAAGCCACGCACTCCTATGATCAGAAACCCGATTTGGCAACATCTAAGGGCACTGTCAGCCCAGAACTAACATTTATCGATTATCATTTGCTAAGCTTTCCCCAAGGAGCAAGAACATTACGTGTTTCTCATCATTTAGTTCTCGTAACACCTCCTATGGACCCTATTTAATAGATGAAGAGTCTGAGCCTCAGAAAGAAGTTGCCAGGCTAAGAGCCAGCAGGCAGGAAGGGGCCGCAGGCATGACTCAAACCCAGGTCTGTCTTGGCCCAGAGCCCAACCTCTAAACCATCACATGGTGCTGGACGAAACCTTGGGGATCCTCCCAGCCACAGTACACAGAAGGATCCAAAATCGGTGACTCAATAAAGCCATCATAGAGCGTAGGGGCTCTGCTTTTTAACTTATGTCATTGAGTGTCCTAGTTATTCAATCATTTGTTCACTCATTGATTGATCATTATTGAATTCTCCGGGCATGGTGATTTCAATCTCCCGATCTCCTTCAGCTGTTGGGTGGTCCTTTTTGGGGTCTGACCTAAATCCCCTCTCACCGTTTTTATTAGTCAGCCAAAGGGGTGCTGATGCAAAATACCAGAAATCTGTTGGCTTTTATAAAGGGTATTTAGTTGGGGTAGAAGCTTACAGTTACCAGGCCATAAAGCATAAGTTACTTCCCTCACCAAAGTCTATTGCCACGTGTTGGAGCAAGATGGCTACTGATGTCTGCCAGAGTTTAGGCTTCCTGGGTTCCTCATTTCTCTTCGGACTCAGCTGCTCTGCTTTCTCCACAAGGCCAGCTGTAGAATATCAAGTGAATGGCTCTGTCTCTCTCCCTGAGGCCTCTGCCTGTGTTTAATGGAGACTTCTCTCTCCTTCCTCACATATCTGCTTCTCTGTGTATTTACTTCCTGGGCTCCAGGATCAAAACTCCAAACACTCTTCTCTGTGGTGCAGTTTCTCTGTGAGTCCCTGCCCCCTTTGTGGGCAGGGACTCAACGTCCTACTGACGTGGCCCAATCAAAGCCTTAATCATTATTTAATCAACTAAAAGCAAAACCTCTGAATCCAATATGCCCAGAGGAAAAGACCAGTTTACAAACATAATCCACTATTTCTTTCTGGAATTCATCAATACTATCAAACTGCTATACTCCATCCTCTGAATTCCAAAAAGACATTACAATATTCAAAAAACTTTATTTCAGTAACAATACTAAGTACAATATCACAAACAGTTTAAAGAAATACAGTTTGTCTTGGGGCAAAGCCCCATCTGCTATAGACCTCTGAAACTTATAAGACCATTTACATGCTTCCAATACACAAATGGACAAAGGATAAACATTTTCATTACCCGAAGGAGAACTGGGAGGGAAACATGAGTCATGAGTCCTCTACAGTTCGTTAAAACTGCAGGACATACTTCGTTAGATGTCAAAGTATGAGAGTCATTCTTAAGACAATGATTTTTTCTCCCTGGGGCCACATGGGGACCCACCCTTCCCACAGACTTGCCCAATGGCCATTTTCTTGGTTCCACTTTCATCAAGCATCTGGGTGTTGACCAAGCTCCAAACCTCACCTCCAAGAGTGTTGGGGAGATGGCCACAATTTACTCAATCTTTGGGCTAGAGTCTTAGCCCCCCTAGTACAGTGAGGTGAAGACAACATCCTCCCTAACCTTTGGCATAAGTCTCAACCTTCTCAGAACAACGAGTTGACCAGCTGGCTTTCCCTAATCCATGGGGGACAGGTCCACCCCTCTCAGACCTATGGGATGCTGACCTTAACCACCCTAATCCTTGAGGAATGTGCTCCACCCTTTCTGTACCCTGGGGTGGCAAAACTTTCCACAAACATCAGGTGGGAACATCCACCCTCTTCAACTGCTGGGGCAAACTCTCCCTCTCTGTACCCATGGGTGGGGCTCCTCTCTTGGCCCAAGGTGATGTCTTGATTCCAGATCTCAGCTTCCATGGTTTTCCTCTTAAAGCTGTTTTTCTTTCAATCTCTCCTTTCCATGTCCCTTTTAGTCCAAACTGACAGTGGTTTTGTTCATACAGCTTTCTCAAAAAGTTTGTGGGTTTAGCATGCAGGAAGCAGGGGTCCAAGCCATCAGACAGTAAGATGTTCCACAAGTCTTTCCTAGATAACTGCATTTTCAATCCTAATTTACAAATTCCAAGTTTAGGTAGGTCCTCAATGGGGCACTATCATCTGGGGGGCTTGATTTCCAGAGACTTGGAAGTTCCGGAATCAGTTTCTGTTTTCTTTGTGCCCAACAGTTCAGTTCTCAGCTCATCTCGCTTATCTAGCATTTTGCTATAAGCTGCAAGGAGAAGCCAAGCTGCATTGTCTGAGTTTACTTTAGAAAGTACTTCAGCTAAAATGCCCAGGCTCACCATTTTCAAATTCTGCCTTCCATATAACATCAGGAGTCAATCTTGCTAAGTTCTCTGTAACTTTAAAACACAGATCGCCTTTCCTCCAGTTTCCAATAATAGTTTCATCATTTACTTCTAAGCCTCATAAAAAGTCCCTTTAGAGTCCATATTACTATTAACAGTCTCTTCAAAGCACTGTAGGTCTTTTCTACCCAGCGTCTCACAATTCCTCCAAAAAATACCCCTTACCCATTTATAAAACCATTCCAGCATTTTGGTAATTGCAAAAGCTTGACCCCACTCTCCAGTACCAAATGCTGTATTTAGTCAGTCAAAGGGGTGCTAATGCAAAATACCAGAAATCTGTTGGCTTTTAAAAAGGATATTTATTTGTGGTAGAAGCTTACAGTCACAAGGTCATAAAGCGTAAGTTACTTCCCTCACCAAAGTCTATTGCCACATGTTGGAGCAAGATGGCTACTGATGTCTGCCAGAGTTCAGGCTTCCTGGGTTCCTCTCTTCCTGGGGCTTGTTTCTCTCCAGGCTCAGCTGCTTTGTTTTCTCCACAAGGCCAGGTGTAGACTATCAGGTGAATGACTCTCTCTCCCCAAGGCCTCTGCCTGTGTTTAATGGGGACTTCTCTCCTTCCTCACATATCTGCTTCTCTGTGTGTTTACTTCCTGGGCTCCAGGATCAAATCTCCAAACTCCCTTCTCTGCGGTGTGGTTTCTCTGTGAGTCCCCGTGCACAAACGGGGACTCAATGTCCTACTGACGTGGCCCAATCAAAGCCTTAATTGTTATTTAATCAAGTAAAAGTAAAACCTCTGTATCCAATACACTGTAATACATCCAGAGGAAAAGACCAGTTTACAAATATAATCCACTATTTCTTTTTGTAATTCATCAATAATATCAAATTGCTACACCGTTTCAAGTAAGTCCATCAGCATGTGTTTCTGGAGCATCAGTTATGTGTGTAGCGCAGTGCTGGGCTCTGGGGGAGCCCGAATGCCAAGAGTCAGGACTTGGAGAAGACATGGAGAAGGAGAGGAGGCTCACGTGAGCCTCATTCCAGCTGCAAAGCTCCCGGTGAAGGGAGCCAGCCCCTCTGCCCGGGTGACTGAAAGGACATGACCCAAGGCCCTCTCTTTACAGGGGTCTGAGAGGTCCATCGAGTGACTTGGGTGACCCAAGGCCCTCTCTTTACAGGGGTCTGAGAGGTCCATCGAGTGACTTGGGTGTCTGGGAGACATCTTTAGGTCTGAATCGCTCCTCACTGGCTGTATGACCCCCGACACCTGAGCACCTGAACTCTCTGCCTCAGTTTCCCTACCTGCAAAATTGGGCTAACATTGTAGTAAATGATGCCTCAATGAGAGGCTTCGGTAAGACATGCTCAGCAGAGGGCCTGGCACATAGTAGGAGCTTAATAAAGGGATTATCCGGGTTGCAGACTTAGCAATCTATAGCGGCGGTACCCAATTCTGGCTGGCCAGCAGACACGTCCCCCACCCCCCCTCCAGGAACTATTAGTTTTAAAAAGCACCCACCAAAGCATCAACATTCTAGCTGGGATGGAGACGGGCAGGGTAGAAGCCGCATGTTTACACTCACCAGGGGACTTTAAGCAGCCTTGGGGTTAGGAAGGCTGGGTTCTAGCCTTGGTTCTGGCCCTGTGACTTCAGCTTCTGGGTATCCCTTCCCTCGCCAGGCCTCCTGCTCCCAGGCCTTACAGGGACAAACCCTAGCGCCCTCCTGGAAGTTCTCTGCTGCCCCCTGGTGGGCACAAGGCCCCACTGCCGCTCGGGCTCCATTAAAGATATAGCCGCACAATTACTATTAGGTATGGAGCCGGTAGCTGGTGCTGCCCGCCGCGCCAAGCACCTGCGAAGACAACGGTTCCTCGACTATGCACAGTTGGGGAGCACTATAAAAAACGTCCTTCATTTAATTATTTAATCCCTGTCAGGCAAATCATTTGTACTCTCGTTTGGAGGTCTAGATGAGGAAACTGAGGCCAGGGAGGGAAAGGACAGCTCTGCAGGCACCCAACAAGTCAGCAGGACTGAGACTCAAGTCTCTGGATGGCTCAGCTCTTTGGGGCAGGGGCAAGGAATGAGTCACAAAGCCTAGCAACAGCTTGGCATTGAGTTAGCTGCTGGTCAAGGAGCCCTGGGCGCTGCCCACCCCGAGCTTCGCCATGGGGTGCTCCTGAATGGACAGGCTGTGGCCCCACATCCGAGGGTACTGGGCAGGGTCAGGCATTTTGGGCAATGCCTCTGGTCTAAGTCCCACCCAATATCCTTGATGTCCTTGCCAGACCAGTCACCAGGTTCCAGTGTCTGGGCTCCTTCCTTCTTCCTGGACAACCTTTTGGGATTTGCTCTCCTGGGATGCCTGCTACCACTGCTTTGTGCGTGATCTCTCCTGATTACACATCAGAATTGCCATTCCCTTCTGGAAGTCCTGCCTGAATACCCCTTGCACTGGAGATAACGAGCAACCTCTTGGTCTGACACACACAGGACCACCTCCCCAGGCTCACTCAACCCCTGAGCCTTTGCAGTCGCTGTTCCCTCTGCCTGGAACACCCACCCCCTTACACTTTTGCCTGGCCCACTCCTAACTCATCCCCTCCCCTGGCCTCTGCTTCCCCCATCACTGCAATGACCTGTCTTGTCTTCTCACTGGTTTTCTTCCCCTGGACCGCGGGTGAGCTCTAGGAGCTCTGCCCTGTTCTCCACCAAATCTTCAGCACCAAGCACAACATCCATTTTATTGAATGAATAAGTGAATGAATGAAGAAATGAGTTGGGGGGTGGGTGGGGCCTGGGCCCGTGAGTCAGGCCTATCTGCGTGACTTTGAACAAGTCCCATGTCCTCCCTGAGCCCTAGTGTCACCATCTGAAAAGTGGGGCCTCTAGGCCCTACCAGCTGGGCACCTCTGAGGCTCTGAGGCCCCCTGGTTCCCACCCCTCGAAAAGTTTCTGAACTTGGCCAATTCCTGTGGACCCTTGGACCCCTGGGCTCCTAGGAGGGCTCCAGAGCCTCCTGTCTCCCACCCCAGCAGCCAGCGGGGGAAGAGGGGGTAGCTCCCTGGCCACTGCCGACCTTGCATCCTTGGAGCCCGGGGTTAATTTTTAAAGAGCAGCTCAAAGTCCAGGTGGCCCTTGGTCGAGTTTGCTTCCTCTGTTTGCTCTGGTTAATAATCTCGGGAGCGCAAACATCCCTGGAGGCAGGAGAAGAGATCAACATCCTGGGCCCATTTTCTGGGCTTCTCACCCCAGGAGGGGCTGTGCAACTGAACAAACAGCCCTGTCCCCCAGCGTTCCTCAGGCTTCCATCCCAACAGTGGGATGGAATAACGCAGACCCGCTGTGACCGTCAGAGGCGGCATCCTGGGAGGCTGTGAGCAACCACGACTCACTGTTATTTAGCCATTCTCCCAGCAGACTCGGTTTCTCCAAAAACAGACAGCCTGAGCCCATGACACAGGAAAGGCAGTTGCCAGTTTATGGAGCATTTTCACATGCTTTATCTCACTTGACTTCTTGGCATACGAACAGGGACTGTTATCTTTGGTTTACAGATTAGGAAAGTGGGCTTCAGAGAAGGAAAGTGGTCCCCAAGGTCACTTAGCTGGTAAGAGGCACAACAAGAAGTCAGGGCTTCTGGCTCCCAGATCTGTGTGCTCCTTCTTAATTCCGACGGCCTCCTTGCTACCCCCATTCCCAAGCAGAAGAGATTGAGAAACTCTGTGGACAAGAGGGAAGATAACTGTCCCAGAAATCTAAGCCGAGACAGTTGCTGGGATTAAATTTGTAACATGGCTTTGAGTTCCTGGCAACCAAAGCAAAGAGGAAATGTAACCAGTGGCCAAGCTGTCAGTGACAAAGCAAAGGAAACACACTTAATAGAGACATACTGATCCCTGATACCAATAAAGGAGAAATGCATGGTCTTATAGGGCTTCCAGCAAGGACATGAAACACCATTCGTTCATGCAGCCAACTATGTCGGGTAAACTCCCAGATTCTCACATGAGCAGAGGTCTAGCTCTTGGGCCCGCCTGTCTGAAGGAGTCATCCCCAGCTCCAGCAGAAAGGCTGCTGCATGTATGGAATATGCCATGCCAAGAAAAGGGAGGGAGTAAGGACAATGCCCCTGACCACAGGAGACAAGAACTTCATGGAGAAGTCCTGTGGTGTCATCAGTGAGACTCTGAACTTTGGAGACAAACAGACCTGGGCTTTAAAATATTCTCCTTTTAGTTTTTTAAGTTAATGAACACATAGCTTTGATTATGTGCCACATACTGCCTTAGTGCTTTGCACGTATGTTTGAACTCTAATCCTCACAAGGGTACTATGAACTCGGAACTATTATCCCCATTTTACAGAGGAGAAAACCGAGGCACATAGCTAGCGGGCAGTCTGGCTCCTGAGCCCAAGCTCTCAGTCACTGCTGAATGCTACTTCTGCCAGCCACCATGCCTCCCAGCCACGGCACTCAGGCAAGTCACCTCCCCTGGCGGAGACCCCAACCCCGTATCTGCTGGCACCAGGCCAGCACGGGGCGGGTATTCTGTGACTGGAAGCAGCAGCACTATTGTTTCTACTGGTGTTTGCAAGGGCTCCGGGAAGTCTGGGGTCAGAGAGGGGGATCTGGGGACAGGATGCCTGGCTTCCAGGCTTGGCTCTGCCATGGACTTCCCCTGTGGGTCCCTAATAAGTTACTTCCTCTTCCTGGCCTCAGTTTTCCCATGTGAGAAATGGGCACAACTAGCCTTGAACTGCTGACTCAGAGGGGTGTGAGGGCCAGTGGAATGCCCCAGCAGAAAGGTCAGGTGCTGCTTTTGTCCCCCTCCTTGCCTGCCTCGTGACAAGTCTCTGGGGAAGCCTTTCTGGAGGCTGAATCGAGCCCAGGTGGTGCCAGGGCCCTGCTTGTGTTTGGCCAATGCTTCTTCCCAAACAGCCACCCTTGCCACTCAGTGCCACTGACCCTGGCCGGGTGCCCCCAGGAGATCGATCGGACCCCGCCTTGGGGCCCTGATTGGTCCTGGCCGAGCAGGGCAAACACCAACACCACCCACAAGCCATAGGCCCCTTCCCCAGCCCTAGTGCACGGCTGTCCCGGGCCAGGAGGTCGTGACATCTTTGTCCCCAGACTTAGCCTGTGAGTGAGAGCCGAGGCGCAGAGGAACCCTGAGCCATGCGGAGCCTTGGGGTCCTGCTTCTGCTGCTGGCCACCTGCCTGGCCGTGCGGGCCGACCATGTGCCCATGGCCCCCGATGACATCCAAGTGCAGGAGAACTTCAACATCTCCAGGGTAACCGACGCTGGCCTCCTGGGGGGCAGAGGTGGCGGTGGGGGTTGGGGGTGTCCAGAGCAGCTGGGCCTTCCTGGGCACGTCCTGCCGGTCACAGGGCCTCAGCAAACCAGTGGGTCAGTCCCTAAAGGCCCTTCCTGCCCAGACCATCCCAGAGTCTTTGAAGCTACAACTCTATGCTTCCACTGCTCTGTGGGACTCTTACATTCCCTGAGTCAAACGTCCTCTCAGCGTTCCAGAAGGACTCTGTGCTTTGATGAAAACCCACCCCAGAGGAGGCTTGGCCTGGCTGCTGCTGTCCCTGTGCCCCTCACATAGGCCCCTGTTGTCACGAATCTCCCTGCCCAGCCCCTCTCACTAGCCACCGCTCTTCTCCCCATCTCTGTTAGCCTGTCCTGCATCCCCAGCCCAGTGCCCTGGCCTGGCTTGTAGACAGGGATCTGGGGGCAGCACAGGGCTGGCAGTTCCCACTGGCTTTGGGGCTGGGCATTTGGGACCATGGGGAGAAGGGAGAATCCCACCAGAGATCAGAGGCCTGTGGGATGAAGCGGCAAGAGCACAGGGAGAGCCGTGGGCTGGGGCAGGGAGGTGGGTGCCAAGGCCTGGGGGTGCAGTCCAGCCCCAGCTCCTGCCTGGATTCACTGAGTGACCCTGGCAAGACCTTGAGCACGCTGGGGCTCAGTCTCGGCCTCTGCAGGAGGGGTTCAGAGCAGAGGGGCTCTAGGGCCTTCCGGCTCCAGTGTCAGGTGGACTTTGCTTGTTTTTAGGGATAAGGAAGGGGGGTGGGCAGAGAGCCAAGGAGAAGCAGGGCACTGTGGGGCCTCAGAGGGCGAAGGTGCTGCGGCTCTTTGGCCTGTTCGGCAGGAACACGGCAGCTCTTTCACCTCTCTGAGGCACTTGTCAAGAGGAGGTGGCGGCAGCTTGTCGTGCGTGGCCCAGTCAGATTCAGCTCAAGGAAAGGGAAACTTTCTAACTCGGAGCTCTGGGCTGCCTTGTGAGGTGGTGAGCACACCGTCACTGGAAAAATTCAAGTTAGGACTCCTGCTCTTAGGCAGCAGTGGTTGATGGCTTCAGAGTGTGAGGATTTGGATCCTGTCCAAGTAAGCAATGTCGACCCCACATCCATCAGAGTAAGGCCTGGTGGGGGGGACCCCACTGCACGTCTCCCTCCTAAGCTTGCCCTGATGCCTGAAATCCCCCCGCTAGGGCTCCGTCCTCCCTTGGAGGTGCTTGGCCTCCAGTGGCCCTAAGACACGATCACTCAAAAGGATCAGTCGTCGAGGGGAAGGTGGGGAGCAGGCTTCAGCCACGTCTTCTGTGAGGTCTGAGGTGAATCAGGGCTTGTGGCTGCGTCCTAGATCTACGGGAAATGGTTCAAGGTGGCCATCGGCTCCACCTGCCCGTGGCTGAAGAAGCTGAAGGGCAGGCTGACCGTGAGCACGCTGGTCCTGGAAGAGGGCGCTACGGAGGCAGAGATCAGCTCGACCAGTACTCGCTGGCGGTGAGTGGGGGTGGCGGGAGGGCGAGAGGGTCCAGGGACCTGCCATCCCACTCCGGCATCAGTCAGAACCCTGTCCTGGAAAGTCACAGATCCCTGCTTCCCGCCCAGGCCTCTGGCTCCAGATCCCTCTCCAAATCTCCAGCCAGGACTCCCCTATCTGTCCCTCTGCACCTACAAGGCAACGCCTCATCACTGCGTCTGCTTTCCAACCTGCCCCTCCACCATGGGCCGTTGCAGCTCGGCCAGGACCCTTCTACCTGCCAGGGACCCAAGCTGGAAGCCTGGAGCCCGGGGTGGGGAGGGAGAGCCTGGGCAACCAGCGCCAGGCCTTGTCATCCTCCTCCAGAATATCCCCAGTCTGTCCACTTCCTCCCTCTCCACTCCCGCACCCTGGACCACACCACCTTCCTCCCTCGTCTGCGTGTCTGCCACAGCCTCTCGACTCTTCTCCCCCTTTAACCTGGAGACTTCTCTCCAGCTCAGTCTTCGCCCAGCAACCAGAAAGACCTTTTGAAGATTTAGATCTGCTCAAGACCCTTCCATGGCTCCCCATTGCTCTTGGAAATAAAGTTCAGCCCTTTGAAGGGGCCTTCCAGGCCTGTCCCAGCTCTCACCACTCCCCCGTCCCCCCTCTCCCATGTGATCTAGGACCCACCCAAAGGAACCTTCTCTCAAAGTTCCTGGAACCCTCTACCCTCTTGCACTCCAGGCCTTTGCACCTGAAGTTCCTTCTACTGGAAAGGCTTTTCTCTCCACCTCCCTGGGTACCCTGTCACTTCTTCCAGGAAGCCCTCCCTGACCACCACCCTGCCCAGGTTCAGGTTACAGGTCCTCCTTTGTGCTCCCAGAGCCCCTCATAATCCTGCCCCCACCCCTCCCCCCACGGTACTGCCTTTGCCTCCAGCCTGCCAGCCCCACTCAGTTGTCGGCTCCATGAGGGGTGAAGTGTGTCTTGCTAACCTAGGTTTGTCCCCCTGCCACAGGGCCTGGCACATAAGTTACTAAATGTTAACTGGGTGAATCATGAATCCCGTGCTTCCTCTAAGCTCCTTACTTACAGGATTTCATTTAAACCTCACAGAAAGCAGGGGAAGTAGAAACCATCACTATCTCCATTTTACAGATGCAGAAACTGGGGCAAGAGAGACACAGAGAATAACACCTGAATTAATGCAGAGACTCATCACTCTGACTCTCGGGTGCATCAGTGTACTGTGCAGATTTGGTGAAGGAAGCGGGTTTTGAGTTCTGGCTTTGCCAAGAGGATTAGTCCCTTTTTCCTCTGTTCCCTCATCTGTAAAATGGGGTGATGCTCCCTGCCCGTCTCCCAAGGCTGGCGGGTGGATTAAACAGGACACTTGGAAGTGTTAAGGGCCCTGAGGGTGATGGGATGTTAGGACCATGGTCTTTACCAGAATTGCCTTCCTTTTGGTCTGTTCATTTCCAGGAAAGGGGTCTGCGAAGAGATCTCGGGGGCCTATGAGAAAACAAGCACTGATGGGAAATTCTACTATCACAAATCCAGTAAGTGGGGTTCAAGGAGGCCCCAAGTCTCTCCCCTTTGCTCAAAAATACCTGCATGTCCCAGCTCTCTTTCCTTCTGCCTCAGCTCTCTTTGCTCCTATAATCTCCTGTCCCATCTCCCTGAGATATCATAGAGCCTGTATCCAAATCCTTCTGCCTCCTCCTTTTCCTTCTCTCTCTCTCTCAAGTCCAGACTAGGAAAATGGTCCTATGAGCAGAGCTGAATGCTGAGCATAACACCAAGATTTCATCAGTCTTCATGTCTCGTTAGGTACACGCAACAAACTGACAAAAATTTACTAAGCCGCTACCATGTGCGGTGTGCAGGGTGCGAAACGATAGCGGGACCTGGGCTTGAATTTATTCAGTCAATAATTGCTTATTGAATACGCTCTATGTGCCAGGAAATTGTGTTAGGATTAAATATACGCATGTTGGGACAGATGGATAAACAAACAAAGGAGCAAGAGAATGGACAAATGACTGATAAGTGAATACAGTGACTGGATGGCAGATAAGCGGGTCAATCAGTCACTCTTCTACTACAGGGGTTCTTAACAAGGGGTCCATGAGCTTGAATTTAAATTAAAAAAAAAAACATTCTTGTGGGGACGTGTTGGTGCGGGTGAGATACATTCATTAAATAATACACAGTAGAGTGTGGACTTAGTAAGGGGTCCATGGTTTTCATCTGACTGGCAAAGGGGTCCATGGAACAAAAAAGGTTAAGAACCCCTG
>JAQZBX010037816.1:0-23647 GCA_029593785.1 Cabassous unicinctus | reverse complement strand
GTGCCCTCACAAGGAGGCCTCGGGACGCGAACCCGGGCCTCCCATATGGTAAACGGGGGCTCTATCCACTGAGCCACACCCGCTTCCCTCTTAACATCTTTAATTAGGAAAGATCCTAGATTTAACCAGCATTGCAGCAGAAGGAGGCATTAGAGATCACTTCAGGAAGACGGAATTGAAAATGAGCAAAGTTACGTTAAGTTGCTTGAGACAGAGCATGTTGCTAACAAATCTGCCTGTGTTTCCCATCAACTCACCCCTTCCTTCTTTCCCCTAGTTTTCTCTTTCCTTTTTCCCCCTTCCTTTTGTATTTGCCCAAAGCCTCTCCGTTTTAGCTCTATGGTGTTTTTTACGTGCATCTGTGCCACTGCTCATGCTAATTTCCATGCTGCTTATTACCCCACCCAGCACCATTTAAGAGTTGACTTCTGTGTCACCAGCTCTCTCAAGTCTTACTTAAATTATTCAGATCTACGGATCCTAGCCAGACACGGTGCATATTCTGACAAACAGCCTTACTTTAGGTGGTTTCCTGATGTTCCTTCATTTTTTGGATGGCCTTTTTAGTCTTCTTTGTCAGCGCCGGTTTCTACTAGTTTTGTAACACTCCTTGTGTCTAAGTCTGCACTGGATCCTATCCACAGGGTTTTGACAAAATGTAAGACAAAGTCCTTCCGGTCATTGAAATTGTATTTTACGAGGGAGAGAAAACTAAAACATTAAATAGTAAAAGGTCCAATATCTCTCTTGCTGAATCGAAATGGATCAATAATGAATGGTCAGTGAAGACATGGAACAGAAAGATTTGGGCTTCTTCATGCAAATCAGTCAACCTGTGTTGACTGGAGCCAACAAAGCAGAACACTTTAAAGCCCACTGTGCTACAAAAAAATAAGATATTATTAAAATCCTCCTATAACTTTAATACTTTGGGAATGAAACATGCCCAAAAAACACTATATAGAAAATACATGTCATTCAGTGATATAGGATATTCACTTCTCCCTTGAAACAGGCTGCTTTATACATGTTGTACAATTTGATTTTTCTTCACTCATTGAATTTAGTGACTGGATATTGCTGAACAATTTCATAAAATTAAATTTTTACTGCTCATCCTGAAATTTTCCAAAGAATTTGGGCTTCATGAGTCACAATGTTTGGAACAAGTTTTTTTTATGTTTAAATCTAAGTAATTTTTTATAATATTAAAAATCCTTTTCATAAGCATTTATGATAGTCAGTTTCTCTTTTTCCCAAAAGCCAAACAAGTCATTATTAACTTGTTCTTCTGAAGAGCAGACACAGAATCAGACAAGTTGTAAACTGGGAATTCCTTTTTACTGCTTCTGACTTGAAGAAACAACTGCTAGATGAGTGAGGCAATAAGATAATATTCAATAACATTACCACCAGAAAGCATTTCTTATGAGCCTATTTATGAGGCACTTAAAAATTAATCACCTGCATCATAACCTATTTACTTTTGTCCTCAGATTTTTAAGTACACCTTTATTGAACTCCAATTGTATATGAGGAACTTTTACAATTGTCATCTCATTTAAATTAACATCAATGAAAGACAGATTTCATTATGTCCCATTTTCTATATGTTGGATACAAGTCCTTAATCAGAAATGTTATTTTTGTAATATGTTTTTCCAGCTTGTGGCTTTTTCTTTAAAAAAAATTATTTTAACAATGTCTTTTCCAGAACAGAAGTTTTTAATTTTAGTGAAGTCCAACTTACCATTTTTTTCTTTCATGGATTGTGCTTCCAGTGTTGGTTTTTCCTCACTGGGTTCAAGATTTCCCCCCTTTTTTTCTAGAAGTTTTATAGTTTTACACTTTACATTTAGGTCTGCAATACATTTTGAGTTAATTTTTATGAAAGGTGTAATTTCTGCACCTAGATTCATTTTTCTCATTTTGTGGATGTCCAATTGTACCAGCACCATTTGTTGAAAGATTATCCTTTCTCTGATGACTTGCCTTTGCTTTTTTGTCAAAGATCAGTTAAGTTTATTTGCATGGGTCTATTTCTGGGCTCTCTCTTCTGTTCTATTTCTTATCTATGTGTCTATTCTTTGACCATTGTGTCCTACTTTAGTAGATGAAGACATAATCTCCAAGAAGTTTAATGACTATTTCATAGGCACACAGCCACTGAATTGCAGGCTTGGAATTTGAACTCAGATCCTTTGATATTACTACACCCTGTTCACCAAACTACAGCTACCTGTCTTCCAGAACCAAATAATAGATGTGACTGTCCATCAAGCACAATGCCATCACCAGTTTGTTTCCCTTGCATTCTCCTCTTTGACCATAGGACATGCTTCACATTGGCTACAGAGGGGCAGAGTGGCCAGAGAAAGTGACTGGAAGATAGATGGTATATTGTACACACAATGTGCTTCCTACCTGTACAGCTTGAATCCCGGTATTGTCTAATTTGAGGGTGATTGCATTGTTGGAGTACATACAGGTGCTAATTAAAACCCAACTCCTTTCACAGTCTTAGAGGGAAGATTTCTGGTGTCACTGTACTTGCTGGCACAATGATACGAGCTGCTGTTGATGCAGCTGCAAAGGGTCTGAGCCTTGCTCCTGCTTTTAATAAAGGGAGTTTGTCCAGAGAGGGGATAATCTGTTTTGCTGGGTGAAATGTCTGCAGACCACTGGTTTTGTTAACTGTAGTCACTTTCAAAAAAGAAAAGATTTTGTCTGAAGTGCTAACTTTTTCTGGTTTTTGTTTTAAAGAAAGTGCAATCATAATGTAAAGTTATATGAGCCTGGGGTTCTGCAGAACGGATGGTATTTTGCACATATTATCATCGTTTACTTAAGTGCATAGGAAAAAGACAGGCTTTCAATTGAAGACCAGTGTTTCCTTGCTTTCAGGACAGAAGGCCTTTCTTTTCTGTGGCCCTAGAAAATTATTCAAGCAACGATGAAGGGAATTCAAAACTTAAATCTCTTTTTATGGAACTTGGGTGAGATTTTGGAAGAATCCTGGATAACGAACAAATTCTAACACATTAGCAGTATCACAGAGGGCAATTACAGAACCCCCCTCTCCACATGTTTCATGACTGCTCAGTGGGGTTTGTGGCAGTAGAATGAGTGCTAGCTGATTGGGATTCTTTTAATTCTCAGTTTCTAAAGTCCAATTTATACCTGAAGGTTTACTCCAGGTAATTTAGTCTCTTAGATATAAACCTTCACACCTAATCATTTTACCTTTTTGAAACTGAAGTTTAGAGCTAATTTAGACTCCAGTATAGGATGGAGTATCGCTAAGTGCCCAAAATGCTGTTGACAAAAGAAATTGTGAGGTGCTTGGAATGTAACAGCTAGATAATTTAATAATATAAAGCACAAGAACTAAGGGATCCAGGCATTATAAGCAAATAATTTACATAGGTAGTCACCTTGAAATTAATCATTAAGACGCTTTAGCAAACTAAAATAGTTAAGTTGAAGGTTCTCTTACTAACATGAATTTACTCCTCAAAAGCTGTTTTACTGATGTTTTGTTCTTGTGCCGTGTAATCTTAGTAACCCCTTGCATCTCTCTTAAGGTATCAATCTGCATTTATACTATCAAAGTGTTCAAAACTCCAAACTGCCTCTCCGGTCATTACAATGCTTTGTGGTATCTATCATTTAAATACAGGCTAACAACTTTGCAAAAGCTGTATTCTCAATGCTACTTTTGGACTTTGAATCATATAGGAATTAAGACTGTATCAGAGCTAATCACCAGAAGTTAAACCAATTTTAAACACTTTTCAGAAGAAAAGACATTTTGGTCAATTCCAAAGGGACCTTAAGATCATTAAGTCCAAACCTCTACCCTTACAAATTAGAAATGGATATTCAGAGAGTGCAGGGCCAGCTTGAAGTCTAACAGTCATTGGCAAAAGAAGCAGAACTGCAGACTGAACAATTCCATTTACAGCGTCATGCGTCCTGTTAGCTTGAAAATGGATCCACTCTGCTATCTATTTATTTTAGATAAGTGAAAACAATACACACCTACACAACCATAAATGTTCTCTTCGGTTTTTCAAGGACATTTTTCCGGTGAACATGTCCAGGACGCATTGGGAGGGTAATAATGAAAGCCTGAGTGACGGTGAAGGTGTCAGCCTTATAGAGTTGGATCCAAACCTATCACAAGTTGTAATGAAGAGAAACTGGGAGGTTGGCTCTGTTTCTCCAGAGTTGAATCAACCTGCTCCTTTTTTTCAGGCAATGAACACATAGCTTCAACTGTAGATTAGAAAGATTTTCCTGTCTTTCTACACAAGAACATTGATTTTTTTTTAAAGGTCCATTTAATCAAAGTTGTACTCTTAGGTTCAAAATAGCAGTTCAAAGGGATAAAGAACTGGAACACTTTACAGTAGTAACTCAAGACGCATTAACATGAGGGATTCTCAAATTTTAATGTGCATGAACTCCACCAGCCTTGTTCAAAATGCAGTTTCCTGGGCATTACCCCAGATATTTTGATTTGGTAGGTCTGGAATGAGGGCCTAGACATTTGTGTTTATGAAGAAAAACTCAAGTGACTCTGAAATAACTGATCAAAGGATTGAGCTTTGACATTTTCTTTAGAGGAAATAAAAACTCAAAAGTAGTTTTTTTGGTACTTGTTCATTTCCTTACTATTCCCACCTTTCCTTCAGGTTTCCTGTTTCCTGTTTTCCAAATATACAAATACAGATCTTATAATTCTCTCTTTTTCAGTCTGTTCTATTCTTTCCCTGCTTATATATATTCATACAGAAATGCAATGTTCTCCCATTACCAGGGAAAAATTTAGGAAACCTCTTTCATTTCCATGATATTTCCCACTTTTGTTTTTAACTTGTTTTGAATGAACAAATATTTTCCTTCTAATTTCAATTTCAAGTGATCTGGCAAATCCTATCCCCACCACAATTTCAGAATCCATTTTGAATTGCAAGTCTTTTAATAAATGACCTTTCGTTTCACAAAGCATCAGACTTGTCACATATCCATCCATCTAGGGCAGAGTAATCTGACAATTAGTTTTTCTTGTGGAAGATTCAATCCTGGGCAAATATTCTAGACAGCCTTTGGGCAGCATCCATCAACCAAAGGAAATGCTTTATTTTCTAGAATAGAGTTAATGCCCACCTTGTTTCTGATTTCTTTTTAAGAGCTGAATGGTAGGTTTGATTCACACTTCCCCCAACCCTTTTTTATTTTTTCTAAAAGATACTTAGATTACATAAAATGTTACATAAAAAATATAAAAATATAAGGGATTCCCATATGCCCCACTCCCCTCAACTCCCACTCCTCCCCCTCTAACATTTTTACAGACCATGAGCTTTTGTCCAGGTGAAGAGCATGGGTACATATTGGCTGCAGTGTTAGAGAGTGGGTCTTTCCTCTGATTATTGAAGAGTGGGGGATTAACATTGTTGTGACATGTTCTTTTTTGGGTTTTCTCATGTGGAGTCTTCTGGCTTCTGGTCCACTTTTGAATTCTTTCCTTCCATAGGTTTGGTATTATAAAATAGGTCAAGGATTGGCTCCTATTTGGGAAGAGCTAGTACCATCCATCATGTCCCCCCCAAAAAACTAGTTCCCTTAAAGGGCCAAGCTGGAACAGATGGGATCCAAGGGAATATGGTCTGAGCCTGAATGCCTAGATCTGATGCAAAAAGTTGTCTTCATAGTTTATATATGGTTTACTTCATCTCTGCAGGAAACTATTTTGGGATTTGAGGCCAAACACTATAAAAGGCAATGCAATTTTCCTGGCCTCATCTTCAGGGCATGCCAGGGAAAAATAGAAAAGAAATAGGAAGAATAGATAGGTCTTGATCATGTCTGCATACTAGACATAACTAACAGGAGATAGTAGCCAATTTCACCAGTAGCACCCCTTATTTCATTTATTCAGTGAATATCTCAGTGCCTACTAAGTGGAAATATCATCGTAAGCATCAGGGACAGAGTAGGAATCAGGCATAGCCTCTGCCCTTAGAGGGCAGACAGATACCTTAAGAGTTTGTCTTCAAATGTTTAGTCTTTCTCTGGTGCCTGTGAGTCTACAATCAATGATTTTATTAGCCATAGTATGCAGAACCAAAATGTCATTGTAGTTGAACAATTTTATTTTACTTGTCTGATTTCCCAGATCATAGAATGAGATTGCCAAAGTCAGTTAAAGAAAACAAGGTGTCAAATGGGAAAGAAAAAGCTCTTTACCATTTTGAATGACTTTTAAGGACTGGGAAGAAGTGACTGCTAGAGAAGATGGGGTTAGACTCAAGAGCAACATTCCGTACCACTTCCCACTGACTCCCCAAAGCCTGCCACCAGCTCTAAGGACATCACAAAGGAGTTCAAGGAAATGACTTCGATGAATTTGGGAGGGAGTAATTGCGATGCCTATCAAACCCTCCAAGTTCATGACCAGTTGAGAAATAGATGCAGGCCGGAGATCAAAATATTAGCTTTATTACTAATAAAGCTACATTGATAAATGTTTGGAATAGAATTGGCTGGAATCAAGCTTCCTCATTCTATGCTCTCCTCTCAGAATCAGACAGAACTCTATAATCACAGTTCTCCTTTATGAGGATGGGTTGATTGGGGTAGAAGTTCCTACTGTGGGATTATGATGGATGGATTATGAGGAGAGGAGGGTTTCCCTTCCCTACTACCTGTAATTTAAGAATCAACGACTATAGGTTTGTGGCATATACATCAGTACAATTTTCTACAGATTATTCCTTAGCTCATAAATTTCCTTCTTCTTTTGTGGTCTTCTACAAGAAATTGCAATACAATCCTCATGACCATCTCCTGGGAGAACTTAGTCCAGGTACAAAGAAACTTCCCATCAGCCCCAACATGCTCTACCCACGTTTCAACAAGGGACTTAGGCCTTATGTGCAATTCCTCCACAAGGGCACCCCAGAATTCAACAAGCCAAGCATTATACCCAAATGTCAATTAATTATAAGTTTTTAACCAAAGAATAATACTTATTGCCTACTTTTAAAGAAGATTTCCTTTTGTCACCATCATGAAGGTAAATTTGTCCTCAGCGACAATCTGTTCCCTCAACCTTAGCAGCCGCTCCTTCAGGGAACCAAGACTCAAACCAGACCCAGAACATTTCTCTAAGGCATCTACTGTGTATTTTATCTTTGTCATCTGGCTTACTTCCTACTAAAGAGGATTGTGTTTTATCATTGTCATTTGGCTTACTTCCTACTAAAGAGGATACCATTGGGCTTTAACAATGAAATCAACTTTATTGCAATGTGAGCTAGGTTTATATCTCTCACTTAATAGTAATGTTTTATCTCGTTCAAGCGCACTTGCTCCCAGAAAGCCCTAAAGCAACATTTCCCAGTGTTTAATAGCATTTCCAAAGATCTTAATTGGTACTGTGAGAAGGAAGATTTTCGTGGTCAAATAACACTTTTGGCAAAAGAAAATATAACACATTTCCTTGATGTAGGACTTCTCAGAGCCATGTTTTTGTTATGGGACTTTCTGAATCTCGAGGGGGGAACAGAATATGTAATCTTTTATTTGTGGAACATTTCATGGGCCCAATTTTCCATGGAACAGAAATTGGGACACACTGCTCCAAAGACTTGAGACTGAAAGTGGCAATTGCAGACAAAATGACAGAATGGTGTGCGGTGGGGGCATTGATTTTTGATCAAATAGAAATGGTGCGTCCCCTTTATTTCATCATGAGTAATTGAGACAACCAAGGCAATCCAATGTGTTCAGAAAAGAACAATAAAATCCAAAGAACAACGTCTTTGAAGACAGTAAGGTTGGGGCTTGAACCACGCATTAGCTGAGTGAGATAAACAAATGAATTAACCCTCAGAGCCTTCATCTGTTTGTCTATATATGTGGTGATAACAATTCTTATGTGGTGGGTATATTGGAATGATCACCTAAGATAACTCTGCAGAGACCTAGAGCAGTGCTTGGACCACAATATTTGTGACATAAATTTCAGTTTCTTTTCTTTCTCCAAAGTTTTTTCTCTACCTTCCCAGGGATTAAATTCGAAATACTGGGAAAATATAGTTTTTCAGATCTCTAGGTAACTTCCCCAGCTTTACACGAAGGCATGTTTAATAAGCATCTATTAAGCATTTACTATTTATTATATATACCAGTTGTTATGATCTAGCTTAATGGGAATCATTAAGAGACACAGATTCTACCCTCACACAGTACTTTTGTCTAGTATTCAGTCAGATAAACAAATGCAATTGGAGATATAATTATACATAATGATTTGCAATTTGCAGCACTTTCATATGTATTATCGCCATTTAATCTTCATAAGAATGCTTTGAAATAGATGTTACTATCTCCCCATTTAATTAAGGAAAACTGATTTCCAGGGAAGTTGAGCAGCATGTTCAAGGTCACCCAGATGACAACACTGAGGGCATGAATGAGAGCCCAAGTCCACTAACTCAAATCCCATGCCCTTTCTGCACGATCACAAAATGATGCCTCTCACCATATTTCAAGGGAAGACTTCCTAGACAATTCTTTTCTTTGAAGTGAAGACCTTGGGATCAGCTGTCAGAACAGTGCCTTGCAGTCAAGGGTGTAAGAACACTCTGTCACTTAAGGCTGATAAATAGCCTTGGCTAGAGAATGTCCTGTTAAATGCCCTTGTAATGTACGTTTTGGATGGTTTGGGGACCCTCTGCTTCATGCCATTAACTACTTTTGTGTTCTTAACATATTATCTCAAATAAATAGAAACATAACTAGGCTTCTTGGTAATGGGACCAAATGAGAGACTATCTGAAAGAACTTTATTTTAATTATTCTCGAACGTGGGAAGCAGTGATAATACAGGAGCAAGAAATTATTAGTGTGTGGTACTTTTCATGAGTATCTTTAGGTTAATGTTACCTTTAAGAAAGTCTGCTTTTCTCGGGTGTTCACCAATGAGTAGAAGGAGAAGCAAATTATTCCCATTTTGAGGGCAGCTTATTAATATAATGTGCTATAGACAGATTCAACATATCAAAGAGTTGACTGGGTGAACAATGTTTCCAAAATAAGAAGTCCATTAACATACAAGCTTTATATTTTTACTTAAAGCTCTTTAGAGTATTTGCTTAATGCACTGAAATATCTGAAAAAATCAACTGGGATTGTGTGTAATTTGGTGGCTTGATTGTTTTTTCACATAAGGTGGTAAGAATTTCAAGCTTTTCAAAAGACTACTCTTTCAAAATGAATTCTATAATTTAGGGTCTTCCACTCTAGAAGATTTTTCTAAGGTCCATTTTTTTTCCCCACTTGAATCATCTTCTTGTGGCATGTTTATGTTTTAGATTTTTTTTTTCTATTTAAGATGTTCTTTGTTAGCATCTAGAGAAATTAGAATAAAATGATAAACTCATTATTGGCAGGATGGGTGGACATTAAGAAATTGTCCTTCTGGAGAGCAATCTGGAAATATTTATTTATTTAATAAACAAGAGCCAACCCCAGGCTCCTTGTTAAGTCCTGAGGATAGTAAGATGGATAATACCATGGTCAGCAAGGTCTACTAGGTGAGAATGCATGTGGACTGATAGCAATATGAAGTAGACAGGATATGACCCCTCTGCGAGGCCATGACAAGGCCACCCATCCTTCTGGTAATAAACCCTGTCTCCATGAACCCAGGGTGGGAATAAAGGACTCCAGACAGGGCTCTCCATGTCCTTCTCTAAGATTTTTCAGATTCGAAGTAGGTTAGAGAAATTTCTTTTCTTTCTGGATTAAGAGGTGATAATATGTGATCCTGGAGCCAAATGTAGCCATCCCCCTGGCCATGTGGAGTAAAGTTGGTTTGAGAAAATGTAGCTCTCAAAGAAAAGCTGAGACAAGAAATGGAGAATTGGTCCTGACAAACTTAATTTCTGGATTTGGGCATCCTACCCCATTCCCTGATTTGGTTACTGGAGCCAATTCACTTTCTGTTTTTGCTTGTTCCATGTTTGGTTTCTGTTATTAGCAATCTGACCAATATACAGCATAAGTACGCTAATGGAAGCATGAACCCAAAGATACAATACTTTCAATTTTAGAAATATACCTTAAAGAAATAGCCATCTCCATTCACAAAATTAAATTATGTTTACTGAGATGTTCTTAGAAGCACTATTTATATTGGTAAGCATCTGGAGAAAAGCCAAATACCCAACAAATGGAGAATAGTTAAGCTATGATATAGCTATAATAAATAATAATTCTAATTATTATGTCCTTACATAAAAGTGCATATATTAAATTATGTAAAGTAGAATCATTGGAACAGAGTTCACTGACCTTGAGCATCTTGAAAGGAGGAGCCATGTCTTACTTATTTTTCCACCTATCATGCTTATCCTGGCATGCAGTAAGTTATGGCAGATAAAGCACAACAAATATTCACTACTATGGGTACTCATGGGACATAGGTATAGTGAATGAGGTCTAAATGGAAGTCTTTGGGTCATGGGTATGGCCAATGAGGTCTAAATGGAAATCTTTAGGTAGGGATTAATGGGAGACTTTCTTTTTAATGGATAGACAGTAGCTTCCATATTTTGACCAGCTCTCTTCCCACTTCTAGCTTAGAAGTCAGATTGTTCTTGGTGCAGGAGCCACTTTTCAGCTTTAGCACAAAAGCTGTACTGTCTGCCATGTTGCCTAACCCCAAGAGACACCCCTTGGATCATGACTGTTACATGTTCTGCCTGGAGTTGGAAAATACAGTAACCCTAAAAGCCAGATAATCAGGTAACTTCATAGAAGAGGAAACATGTATGACCAATAAATTTATGAAAAGATGCTTAAACTCTCTAGGAATAAGAGCAATGCAACTTAAAACCACAAGAAGATATCATTTCACCCAATCAAATGGGAAAAATTCAGTCTGATCTCATGCTGGAGAGAATGTTGAAAAATAAAAACCATCATACCTTGTTAGTAGGAGAACGTATTGATCAAACATTTTGGAGAACAGTTTGGCAATATCTGCTTAAGTTTATGATGCTCATATTCTACAACCCAGCAATTCTACTCTTAGAAAATCCCAGGTATACATGATTAGGGGAGCAGACACAAAAATGCTTAGGGCAGCATTGTTGGTGATAGTGAAAATAAAGGAAGAACCTATGTGCCTACTGAAAGGAAGGTGGATAAATAAATTATACTACTTTCAGAAGATGGAATACTGTATAGCAGTAAAAATAAGATTACACACAACATTTGACCATATAAATTTTAAATAGCTGCAAAAGAAATCTATATACAGAATAAAAATATAAAAATATGAATGAAAATGATCAACACCAAATTATTTGTTTTTATGGTTATTTCTGTGGTGGGAATTAGCAGAAAAGGAGGAAGAAGGGCAGCACAAAGGACCTCACTTCTATCTATGATATTTTATTTTGTTAAAGAATAATCTGAATCAGATATGTCAGTGTTGGATATCAATGGGGCTATATAATGGGAATACAGACATTTGTTGCATTATTTTTTACTTTCTTTTTGTCTTTTTTAATTTTTGAAGAAGCTTTAAATTACATAAATGTTACATCAAAAATATAAGGGAAAGAAAAATAAAAGAAATGAAAAGTAAACAAAAAAAAGAAAAAGAAAAAGAAAGAAACTATAGGGGGATTCTCTTATACTCCAACTCTTCCCCCTCCCACGCTTTTCCTCATTAACATCTTTCATTAGTGTGGTACATTTGTTAAAATAGATGAACACATATTGAAGCTTTGTTAGTAACCATGGTCTATAGTTTACATTATAGTTTACACTTTGCACTGCACAGTATTATAGGTTTTGACAAAATGTATAATGGCTTGAATCTGTCATTGTAATATCATGCAAAACAATTCCAATGTCCCAAAAATGACCCATGTTATACCAAATCTTCCCTCTCCCTCCCCTTAGAACCTCTGGTGACCACTGCCTTTATATCAGTGTTATGAATTTTTCCATTGCTAGAATAATAATGAGTCTAATTTAGTCCATAGTTGCATTCCCACCTTATGTTTGCTCATTCCTCAATCTTGAGCATTTTGGGACGGTAGATGCCCACTCTGTTTCTGATTGAGAGAGCTTCGATCCCACAAGGCAGATGGATTGAACTGTCTTGCTTGCTGTTTTAGCTACTCTGTTTTTGGGATGGGGGTTGTCCATCATCATCCTTTTGTTTGTTGTCCTGGGTGAGTCTGATGAACTGGAGAGTGGGTGTTGGCTGCAACTCTGCTGAGATTCAGGGCTCAACTGGCATATGAACAGCCATTGGATAACAATGGGGCTATATAATGGGAATATAGACATTTAAGTCTTTGGGACATATATTTAACAGATAGTGCTAATTATAGGTTCAAATAAAAGGGGGCAGAAGAGTATAAATTATAAGTGAATCTAACTCCGTTACATTGGGGAACATATATTTCAATGTAAAGCTCACTGACAGGGTGCCAAATTCCTGACATTATGTGGCCTGCTTACAGTGTCTAGATGTCTCTGGAGCCCTCAGGAGCACCTCTGCTTGAGGCGCTGTTTACTGTGAGTCAGTGAGATCCTCCTGAGATGAGAATAAGTATAACCTCTGGAATGGCCTCCTGGCCACACTTTGGAATCACTTTGGTTTAACTTAGCCATAAAAACTATTTTTTAAAAATATTTCCTCTTTTTGGTCAAAGTCTTTTTCCAAATGCATTGTTAGTTGGCACTGGGTAATAATTCCTCATTGCCAGGGAGGTTCATCCTCAGGCGTCATGTCCCACACCTGGGAGAAGTTAGTTTACATGCTGAATTTGGCTTATAGAAAGACCATGTTTGAGTATCAAAGAAGCTTTCAGAAGGTAACTCTTAGGCAATATATAATACTAGGTTAGGTTTCAATTTCACAAGAACAAGGTTCGTAAGTAAAACCATCAATATCAAGAGCCTGGCATATTGGTCTCTCTTCTTTTGCTAAGCACTGCCCATGTACTCTATGGATTCATGCCACTCTATTAGAGAATGTAGCAGTACTTCCCAGATGAGAATTGAATATGCTTTTGGTTATTGTGTGGGTCTTCACCTACTGAGGCAACTCCCCAAAACCAATTGAACACATTCATATTCTATAGAGGCATGTTGCATTATTTTTTAGTATTTGTCTTAATGCTTCAAATATTTCATAATTTAAAAATAAATATATATGGGAAGTTATTCATGTCAGTTCAGATTTGAAAATATTACCCAGGTACATAAGTGACTAAGGGAATCCAAGGGATGGATAATAAAATGAAGATATGTATGAGACATGGTTGCTTTCACAAATGATGGGTTCTCATTGTGAAGCTGGTTTCTACTGAGGAGCCATAGTAGTGATTGAAAAAGAGGTAGCAAGTTGATATCAAGGGGGATAGCCCTCCCTCTAAAGTTTGTGAAGTACATTCACTATATCTTTTCCTCTTCCATCATCCTACAAATTAAATAGAGAGCACTATCCCCATATGTGGTAGTTTGAGACTGTATGTACCTCAGAAAAGATAATGTCCTTGGAGTTAATCCATTCCTGTGGGTGCGAACTTATTTTAGGTGGGACCTTTTGATTAAATCACTCCAGTTAAAGGCCTTTGATTAGATTACTTCATTAAGGTATGGCCCAGGGTGAGTCTTAATCCTCTTACTGGAGTCCTTTATAAAAGGGATGGATATGTAGAGAAAGAGAGAAAAGACCCAGGAGCTCAGAGAGGAACTCACAGAGAGTAAGAGAGAAAGCCATGAGAGCAAGAAGCTGAAATCAACAGAATCCAGGAGAGAGAAAGCCACCAAAGGACCAGCCAGAAGCTGAAAGCATCAGAGCCTGGAGGAGAAGGCAGAGACCAGCATACACCATCATTCTGTCCTTCCTTGTGACAGGAGTCCAGGATCACCAGCAGCCATGTCTTTGAGGAGACAGCTTCACTTGATGCTTTGATTTGAACATTTCTATCAGCCTTGGAACTGTAAGCTTATAAGTTAGTAAATCCCCATTGTAAAAGCCAACCCATTTATGGTCTATTGCCTTGGCAGCCTTTAGCAAACTAAAACACCATATAAAACTCATTATAAACTTTTCTCAAATTGACAGAATTTTAGAATATATATATAGATATTTCTCTATAAACACAGAGAGAAACAGTAGGGAAGAGAGAGAGAGAAAGAGAATGCACATTAGTTTTGGAAACACATTTACCTTTTAATTTACCAAAGGGATGCTTTTCATTCAAATAGATAATAAAACAACCAATTTCAAGCTGGAAACATTGGGGAAACATAAAACTTAGTACCCAGTACCATTTTGTCTCCTTGATCATTCAGCCTCTAGAGACACTGGTGCTGTAGGAAAGACACCCATGCAATAAAGCTGAAGATTTTGAAACTTATTGTAATATGTTTCAGCAATTTTTTAATAAAATAAACTTTATTTTAAAAGAAGTTTTAGATTACAGAAAAGTTACATTGAAAGTATAGAGGATTCCCATAGACCCCATCCCCTTCCCATCTCACATTTTCGCCTACTAAATAACATCTTATATTAGTGTGGTGCATTTGTTACAGTTTATGAACAAATATTGAAGCATTGCTGCTAACCATGGTCTATAGTTTACATTATGTTTTACACTTTACACTGTACAGTTTTATAGGTTTTCATAAAATGTATAATGGCCTGTATCTGTCATTGCAATGTCATGCAGAACAATTTCAATGCCATAAGAAATGCCCCATGTTACAGTTTTTCTTCCCTCTCCCTCCTTTTAGGACCTCTGGTAACTGCTATCTTTATATCAATGTTACACATTCTTCCATTACTACAATAATAATAAGTCAGTTTTATGTTTGTTCAATCCTCAATCTTGAAGATTTGGAGTTGGTGATGCCTGCTCTGCTTCAGATTGAGATGGGGCTTAGATCTTATGGAGCCAAATGGAATAAACTGTTTTGCTTGCAGGTGTAAATACTCTTTGTTTGGGGGGATGTGGGTGGTCCATCATCATCACCTTGTTAGTTGTCCTGGGCAAGTCCACTGAACTGAAGCGAAAGTGTTGGCTGCAACTCTGCTGAGATTCCGGGCTCAACCCTCATATGAACAGATAGAAGACTTCAGTCTCTGGGACATATATTTAATGGTTGTAGTGTTAATTATAGGTTCAAATAAAAGGAGTAGAAGGATCATGTGTAGGGAAATTATAGATAAGTCTAATTCTGTTACATTGGGGAAATAGGTTACCATATAATTTCACTAAATATTAACCTTTGTGAGCTAGAGTCTTAAGAAAAGCCTATATAGAAAGAACATCCTTCCATATCTAGAATTGCGAATAACCAGTTCCTCCCTCCATCTTTATGGGGGTTTAACATTTACCTGAGGATTTCTCCACATGAGTTTTAAATAATTGAAACAAAATTACAACCCGTAGATCACTTACTTTAGGGCAGGATACACTTTTATACAGTGCATTTCCATCTCGAGAGAATTAGGCTGGTGGGATGCTAAGAAAAGATGAATACCTTTATCAGTTAATTTGATTTTAAATTACTTTTTTGCTGTAGCTGGAAATTGGAAATTGTAGCTATAAATTTAACAACTTTACAGAAAAGAACCCATAGCATGTCATACTCTTTCAGGAAATCTGTTTAATTAGTTTTAAAAGAATGTATCATTGTTGGTTTAGCTACCTTTCCCAAAAGCACTGGAAGGAATTAAATTATAGAGCAGGCATTCTTACCTCAGAATTATCTAAAGAGGACATTAATTAAGACTGGGAAAAAGATGATAACAATCACCAAAAGAGTATTGCATTTGTCAAACAGAATTCTGCATATAAGCAAAATCCCAATCTATGGTGCTTTTTTTGCATAATGTTCTTATTTGAGGAAAGTAACCATATTTTCCAGGACTATAGTTGTGGCCATTGTACCCTGGTACAAGATAAAGCTACCCTTTTACAAGAAATATTGAGTAAATTATAATTACCTAAGAAATAATGTGACAAAGACCAAGGCCTTTTGAAAACTTTGAGTAAGCATTTCAGCAAAAGCCAACCACATCTCCCAGTCAGTTTCTTGTTCTGCTGTATCATTCATGTCTAGAACAGGGCCTGGAACTCATAATTATTCGTTGAATGCAAATGAATAAATAAATAAATGAAAGAAATATTTGTTATTAATTAAAGGACTCTGAAATAATAAAGTAACATCTGATAAAACATATGACTGTGGGGCACATATGGTATAAAACACCAAAGAGAACCAGAAGAACTAAGTAGGTAAGTCAGTCTGACCACATATAACAAAGATTATTCTTTTTATCATACCATCAGAGACTACTTTCCTGTTACCTAATAAGAAAGATGACATACTTTATGGTAGACTATCATTACAAGTTGAACTAAGCTGTACCTAAGGCGAGAGAAACAAAAGATGTACTGTATTTGGTGAGCTTATTTCCAGTTTGATGTGCTACATGAAACAGACCTGCATTCTGGCACTGAAAATGGTGCTGGAGGGAAATTCAAAACTCCATTCATTCACAAAAGCAATGAATAGGCTGGAAAAAACTTTCAGAATCAACTTTCACAGAACTCCAGGATATAACAAAAATGTACAACAACAAGAGGAACCCTTGAAGAAGAAATAAACTGCTGAATTTTGATAACAGAACACTGTGGCACTTTAAATTACTGACTTGCCATTCCCTACTCCCTAACTCAGTGAAGTCTAAGAAGAGAGCAGCCTGCATTCATGGTGCACGTTGCTGGTGCCATGGGGAGCAAAACAGATTTTTTTCTCATAGAATTATAGTTGTGTGTTTTGACTTGTCTGATGGCTCCCTGAAGGGCCCACTAAAGGGCTGGCCTTTGTTCTGCCTACCTCAGAGATTACCCAGGGGTAAGATGACTTCTTGAGCATTGTTTGTCAAAACCATTAAAGGCAAATGTATTAGTCCAGCTTCCTACACCCAGGGATAATGGTTGGGGCAGGCAATAGAATGACCAAAAAAACCTGGGGAGGAATTGGTTGGAGAAGGGGATTCTTGAAAGTACAAGGGCTTTGAAAGGTTCTCACACATATCTATAAGCCCACACATACCCAGAGCTGGATGTATGCTCAGAAAAGACCTGAGAAGACACTAACTTTTTGTCTCTGGCTGAGCTTTAAGTTCCATACCAGCAGCAAGTGAAGATGAAGGAAGAGTTGTAAATAGTCTGGCTGAGTGTTGAAGGAGTATGCCAACTCTCCTCTGCAAACACTGGGAGGGTAATTTTCTTGCCCCAGTAATTAAGAATAGCTCTTTGAAATGAACAAAAATGAGAACACAACATATAAAAACTAATGAGGGAAGTGGATGTAGCTCAAGTATTTGGGCATATACCTACCACATGGGAAGTCCCAGGTTTGGTTCCTGGGGCCTCCTAGAGAATATGAGCAAGACAGCAAGCTGGCATGATGGGCTGGCATGGCTAGCTGATGCAGCAAGATGACACAACAAGGAGACACAAAGAGGAAACACAATGAGATACACAACAAAAGCAGGGAGTGGAGGTGACTCAAGTGACTGAGAGCCTCTCTTCCACATGGGAGGTCCTGGGTTTGGTTCCCGGTGCATCCTAAAGAGAAGACAAGTGAATGTGGACACAGAGAGCAGACAGTGAGCACAAATGAGGTGGGGGAGGGGATAAATAAATAAATAAAATAAATCTTGAAAAAAAAACTAATGGGATGCAGCAAAGGCAGTGTTGAGAGGGAAATTTATAGCCCTAAACTCTTACATTAAAAAAGGAGAAAGAGATAAAATCATAGTCCTAACTGCACACCTGGAGAAACTAGGAAAGAACAGTAAAATAATCCCAAAGCAAGCAGAAGAGAAGAAAAAATAAATATTAGATCAGAAATAAATGAAACTGAGAACATGAAAACAATTGAGAGAATTAACAAAACCAAAAGATGATTCTTGGAAAAGATCAATAAAGTTGACCAACCCTTATCTAGACTGATGAAGGAAAAAAGAGATGACACAAATAAATAAAATCAGAAATGAGACAGGGGACATTACTACTGAAACTACAGAAATAAAAAGAATCCTAAGAGAATACTATGAACAACTGCATGCCAACAAATTAGACAACCTACAGGAAATGGATCAAATCTTAGAAGACTTGGACTATAGAAGAAAGAGATGATATTAACATACCAATTACAAGCAAAGAGATTGTATCAGTCATCAATAACATACCAACACAGACAAGCCCAGGACCTAATGACTTCACAGGTGAATTCTTCCAATAATTTCAAGAAGAATTAACACCAATCCTGCTCAAACTCTTCCAAAAAATTGAAGAGGAGAGAACACTACATAACTCATTCTATGAGGCTAACATCACCCTGATGTCAAGGCCAGATACAACAAGAAAATAAAATTACAGACCAACTTTTCTTATGAATATAGATGCAAAAATCCTCAACATAATACTTGCAAAATGAATCCTACAGCACATCAAAAGAATTATACATTTTGATCAAATGGGTTTTATCCCAGGTATGCAAGGGTGGTTCAACATAAGAAAATCAATTAATGTAATGCACTGCATCAACAAAACTAAGGGAAAAATGACACAATCATCTTAATTGAGGCAGAAAAGGCATTTGACAAAATTCAGCATCATTTCTTGATAAAGATATTTAGAAGAAATAGGAATAGAAGGAAAATTCCTCAACATGATAAAGGGCTAACATCATAGTCAGTGATGAAACACAGAAAGTTTTACCTCTAAGATCTGGAAAAAGACAAGGATGCCCAATGTCACCACTGTTATACAACATTGAACTGGAAGTTCTAGCCAAAACAATTAGGCAAGAAAAAGAGATTAAAAGTATCCAAATTGGAAAGGAAGAAGTAAAACTCTTACTATTTGCAGATGACATGCTCTTATATAGAGAAAGTCCCAAAAAAATCTACAACAGAGTCCCTAGAACTAATAAATAGATTCAACAAAGTGGTGGGATACAAGATCAACTCGCAAAAATTTCTATACATTAGTAATATGCAAGCTGACAAGGAAATCAAGAAAGAAATTTGATTACAGTAGCAACTAAAAGAATCAAATCTCTACAAATAAAATGACAAGGATGTAAAGGAGTTATACATGGAAAAACTACAAAACATTGCTAAAAGAAATCAAATAAATAAATAATAAATAAATAAATAGAAGGACATTCCATGTTCATGGATTGGAAGACTAAATAGTGTTAAGATTTTATCCAAAATGACTTACAGATTCAACACAATCAAAATTCCAACAGCCTACTTTGCAGAAATGGAAAAGCCAATTATCAAATTAAATTGAAAGGTAAAGGGCCCTGAATTGCCAAAAACACCTTGAAAAAGAAGAACAAATTTGCAGGACTCATACTTCCTACTTTTAAAGCATATTGCAAAGCCACAGAGGTCAAAACATTGTGGTACTGGTACAAGAACAGATAAATCAACCAATGGAATTGAATTGTGAGTTCAGAAATAGACCTTAATATCTATGGCCTATTGAGTCTTCAAATTTTTTTTTTCATTTAAAAAAAATTATTGAAGTATATGATTCATACATGAACATACATAAAGAATAAGTGTATAGTAAAAGTTGTGAACTTACAAAACAAACATGCATAACATCATCATACGGGGGTCCCATAGATCAGCCCACCACCAACACCTTTCATTCTTGTGAAACGTTTGTTACAAATTATGAAAGAATATTTTCAAAATATTACTACTAACTATAGTTATGGCCTATTTCTTTTTTACAAGACTGACAAGTTCATTCAACTGGGAAACAACAGTCTTTTCAACAAATGCTGCTGGGAGAACTGGATATCTATATGCAAAAGAATAAAAGATGGCCCCTATCTCACATCATTTACAAAAATTAATCCAAAATTGATCAAAGACCTGGATATAAGAACTAGGACTACAGCACTCCTGGAAGAAAATATAATGAAACATCTTCGGGATCTTTTGTTAGGCAATGGTTTCTTAGACTTTACACCCAAAGCACAAACAATGAAAGAAAACATAGATAAATGGGACTTCCTCAAATTAAAAGTTTTTGTGCATCAAGGAAGTGAAAAGACAACCTATTCAATGGGAGAAAATATTTGGAAACCACATATCCATAAGAGTTCAATGTCCAGAATATATAAAGAAACCTGCTACAACTCAACAATATAAAGACAAACAACCCAATTTGAAAATAGGCAAAAGACTTAATTAGACATTTTTCCAAAGACGAAATGCAAATGGCCAAAAGCACATGAAAAAAAATATTCAACCTCACTAAATATTAGGGAAATGCAAATCAAAATCACAATGAGTGATCATTTCACACCCACTAGAATGGTTACTATTTAAAAAATAGAAAATCACAAGTGTGGGAGAGGAGGATATGAATAAATGGAAACACTCATTCATTGTTGGTGGGAATGTAAAATGGTGCAGCCACTGTGGAAGATAGTTTGGCAGTTCCTCAGGATGCTAAGTATAGAATTACCTTATGACCTGGCAATCCTGCTACTAGGTATATACCCAGAAGAACTGAAGGCATGGACTTGAACACAGATATTTGCACACCATTGTTCATAAATTGTCATTCACAATTGTCAAAAGATGGAAGCAACCCAAGTATCCATCCACCAATGAATGCATAAACAAAATATGGTATATACATATAATAGAATATTATTGAGCTTAAAAAGTAATGAAGTCCTCATGCATGTTACAACATGGATGAAACTTGAGGACACTATGCTAAGTGAAATAAGTCAGGAACAAAAGGACAAATATTGTATGATCTCAAGAATAAGTGATAAATTGGGGTAGAGAATGGGGAGCTGATGGTTAATTTTTACATAATTTCTATTTAGGTTGATTGTAATGTTTGGAAATGGATGGTAATGACGGTAGCACATTATTGTGAGTGTAACTAACACTGGTGAATTACATATGTGAATGTTGTTGAAAGGGGAAGTTTTGGGTCATGTATGTTATTAGAATGAAGGTTAGAAGATAAAACATGGGACTGTATAACAGTGAATTCTGTTGTGGATGATGTACTGTGGTTAATAGTACAAACAATAAAATGTTCTTTCATGAATTATAACAAATGTGTGAAACTAATAAGAGTTGTTAATAATAGGATGGTATATGGAAAAAATACACCTAATCTAAACCATGGACTATTGTTAATAGCACTATTTTAATATTCTTTCATAATTTGTAACAAAGGTACCACAATAATGCAGAATGTCAACAATAAGGTGGTATATGGAAACATTGTATTTTTTACATGACTTTTCTGTATACCTACAACTTCTCTAATTAAAAACTAATAACAGTAAAAGAATATATCTGTCAAATCACTAGCTGACAAATAAAATATTGAAAGAGACTTAACTGACTACACATAGTAAAGAACAAAGATTTTACAAAAATAACTTAGAAAAGTCACTAAACAAACAAAGAAACAAAAACAACCCATCACTAGCAGCAGCAACAAATCGGGGGATTTGTTGTATAAGTCCATAAATTGGATTTAATGAACTAAGACTTTAAATCAGCTATTATAATTATGCTCTTGGCACTAAAGAAAACTACAAACAAAGAAGGAAAACCAGGAGGGGCATATCTCATCAAACAATGAAAATCAATTAATAGATAAAAATGAAAATAAGGAACCAAATAGAAATTCTGGACCTGCAAGGTAAAGTGAATGAAATGAAAATTCACTGGGGAGGTACAAAAGCACATTTGAGCAGGCAAAAGAAAGAATCAGTGAACTTAAAGACAGATCAATTTAGATTATCCAGTCTGTAGAGCAGAAAGAAAAAACAGAAGCTTAAGTGACCATCAAGCATACCAAAATGTGCATAATGGCAGGCTGCCTGGAATGAAAGGAAAAAGAGAGAGGAAGAAAGCATATTAGAAAATAATGGCATAAAACTTCCCAAATGTAATGAAATATGTGAATCTACACATCCAAGTATCTCAACAAACTCCAAGTAGGATAAACTCAAAGGGATCCAAACTGAGGCATATAAAGAAATCCACACTCAGACACATTATAATCAAATTATCAAAAATAAAAGATAAAGGGAGAATCTTGAAAGTACCAAGACAGTCCCATCAGCATTCATGGAGACCAGAAGGCAATGAGATGATATATTTAAAGTGCTGAGAAAAATACCTTTGACAAAGATTTCTATCTATGTCCAAATTAGCCTTAAAATGAGGAGTTAACAAGAAATTTTCACATAACAAAAACTGAGTGAGTCCATTACTAGTCCTGCCCTAAAAGAAATGCTAAAGAAAATTCTTCAGGGTGAAACGAAAGGACACTAGACAATAACTCTAATCCCTATGAAGTAGTAAAGAACACTGGTAAGGGTAGCACATAGATAAATATAAAAGCCAGTAATATTGTATTTATTGTTTGTTACTCCAAATATCCCCCTATATGATTTGAAAAACAAATGCCTAAAATAACCATTATAAATCTATGTTAAAGGGCATGCAATGTATAAAGATGTATTTGTGACAATAAAAACATAAAAGTAGGCAAGGAGCTTTATAGAAGCAGAGTTTTTGTATACTCTTGAAAGTAAGTTGATATTAATTCAAACTAGATAGTCATAGATTTGAGATGCTAATTGTAATCCTCAGCATAACAAGTAAGAAAATAACTAAAATATGCAGAAAAAGAAACAAGAGGGAATCAAAATTGTAGACTAGAAAAATCAGTTAAACACAAAAGAAGGCAGTGATGTATAAAATGAGGAATATAAAAAATATGACATGTGGAAACCAAATAACAAAATGGCAGACTTAAATACTTCCTTACCAGAAATTAATTTGACTGTAAATGGATTATTCTCCAATTAAAAAGTAGTTTGGCAGAATGGTTTTGAAAAGCAACCATTAACCAACTATATGCTGTGTACTTTATATCCAAAGGTGCAAATAGGTTCAAAGTGAAAGGATGGAAAAGATATTCCATGTAAATAATAATTGAAAGAGAGCTGGAATAGCAGTATAACAGAAAAAATAGAATTTAAGTAAAAATTTGATACATGAGACAATGAAAGGTATTGTTGGTGATCAAAGTGTTAATTCATCAAGAAGATATAACATTTACAAACATACAAACAGCTAACAACAGAATCCCAAATTATATGAAGTAAAACTGACAGAATTGAAGGGAGAAATAGACAATTCAACATTAATAGTTAGAAATGTCAATACCTCAGGTTCAATAATGGATAGAACAACTAGACAGAAGATTATTAAGGAAATAATAGTGAACTATAAACCAACTAGACTTAATAGACCTCTGTATAACTTTACAACCACCAACAGAATACACATTCTCTCAAGTGCATATGGAACATTCTCCAGGGTTGACCGTATATTAAGTCATAAAACAAGTCAAAATAAATTTCAAAGCATTGAAATTTTACAGATTATCTTCTCTGACCACAATGTATTGAAACTAGAAATAACAGAAGTAAAACTGGAAAATCA